>JAJMJQ010000003.1:600000-881422 GCA_030569095.1 Daia tannicola
CTGGAAGCACCATATTGTAAGGTTCTTGGGATTTGAGCATTCAATAACCAGATGGCCGGCATATCGTAGTTATAGGTAGATGAAGAGTCTGTAGCGGTTGGCATAGAGAACTCAAACAGGAACATCTTACTATCACCTTCAAATCCATGGTATGCAGGGATACCAGATCTGTAAAAGCCACAGTCGTCGCCGCTACAAGCAGTGTCAGACATGACGATGATCTCAACGTCTGATTCTAAAGTGACGTCTTCCAAAGTCTGAGCAGATGATGCTCCAGTAGTACCATCAGAAGAAGCATATGAAATGGAATTTCCAAATGTATAATCAAATACGCCGGAACCAGTTCCTCCAAAGTTATTGAAGAAATTGAGACCACTTTTGGTGCCACTAGAAGCATCGTAGTAAGCACTTCTGGTCCATCCGCCAGCAGAGGACGCAGTACTACTGGAACTTGCTGAAGCACTACTAGCACTGGAGCTAGAAGATGCTACTGCGGCAGAGCTACTGCTGGTTGTAATGAGTGTAGACACAACAGCAGCAGCTGCCGATGATGATGATGATGCAATTGACACAGCAACTGCTTCATTATTAACACTAGCAGGATCAACGACATCACTGGAAGTTTCAACCGATGAAGATGATTCAATTACAGGTGCAACATATACACTGCTACTACTAGCCACAGCAGCTTCTGCAGTACTGACTTCAGCATTACCATCTACAACCACGGTTTGAGTAACGTACTCGTATTCAGTGACATAAGCTCGCTTATGGATATGATGACCATGTCTAGCAGCAATATTAACAGCAGCTTCTTCGTCTCGTTTAGCAGCAGTTGATGCCACTCCATAAACAGCGATTTGCTTGATGTTGATAGGGCCTCGGAAGTGGATAGATAACTCCTCATTTAAAGGGGCCAAAGCTCCAGAAAATGAATAAGTGTCTGAACTACAGGTACCATCGGTATTAAACGCAGTAACCTGACTGTATGAACCAGAGAAACCAATATTGTTATATACAACTTGGTCGACTTCTTCACAATAGTAATTACCGGAGATTTCTTGACAACCAGCGTAAACACCTGTAGCCACTAGCAAAGTGCTTAGGGCCAAAATATCACTGAACTTCATTATAGCTTGAAAAGAATAAGTGAAGTTGAAAGATAAGATAAATGAATGACTTAATAAGGGTCTAGAAGTTAGTAATGAAACATGGATAAAACAAATTAAATCCCCCCTTAAACATGAATTGATAATCAACGAGACAACCACACCAACCAAGAACATATATTATAGTTCAATTAACCAAATGATTTAACTGCATTTGGTAGTGTTATTGCGGCAGAAACCTTAAATTTCCCACACTTCAACACCACGGGGCTACACATGCCTCAAATATCAATACCAAAAAAAAACCCCATCCAAACACATACCAATTAGATAATAAAAGGAGCGAAAAAATCCACCAAAAATCCAACAAATTCTAGAAAATGATTTAAAAATAAGCAAAAATTTAAGTTTAAAGAATAAAAGCAATTAACTTAGTTGCTGCTGATTTTATATTTATTTTCAGGGGTGGCTGGCTGGAAATGGTGTTGGTAGTGTTTGTGTGTGGCCGTAGATATTTGGCTGTGTGCGTGTGTGTTTGAAGTTTTGGAAAATTAGGGGGTTGAGCACAAGCTGAATTTCAGGAGGCAGGGTTGAAAAAAGTGAGCAAGGCTGGCATATAGAACAACTAATACAGAGAAAGATTTCGTTATATATAGTAGTATCATGTTGATCATATTTTGTAGATTTTCTCTGTATTGTTTTTTTGCGGGTTATGCTGTTGTTCTTACACCAGGTAGGTTATTCTCTCTGATAGTACTACTCCCCCGTATGAACTCTTAACATCCATACGAATAGCCAGAATATCGTGTCTTTTTAAAATCCAAAAACAAATACACTTCATTTTCTCAAGGCTCTTCAAATCTCTCTCTCAGGTTCCTATGCACCGATTCTTTTTCCCTTTATTCATCTCGTCGTACTTACGTTGTTTGTCGTGGCTTTGAAGAATGAACCGCAAAAATCGGCAGCTCCCGGTTATATATGGACTAGGACCTAAAAAACAAACACTGTGAAAACATATATGCACCTTTGAAACTAAGTTTATTCTCTCTGCTTACGTTGTGGCCAAGTGAAAACCACACAATTTTGCCTATTCTGGAGTCCGCGTAGCACATTCCATCCAATGTGTATGGCCCAGCCTCCTGAAGACGTAGTCCACCCGAATTTTTTCGCGATTTGGCCACAATTACGTGTCAAGCATCGGCAACATATAAGATACTACTATTACATAGTGTTTTTTTTTTTGATCTATGTCCTAGACATAATGACATAACTTCATATCTCCTGGTTTTTTAGCACTAAATAGTCTTGTTTTCATTGCATACTAATTTTACTTAGCATTCCAGCCGGACTTGGCTGCTAGTGCCTTATTAGGAAACTGTGCTGCCTAATCCGGATAAAAAGTGTCCACTTTTGGGATATCCAGTGCGGCGATTTCCTAATTTGGGAAGCTACGTGTTTCCACAGATATAGAGATTTGTTCCTACGACGGAAAAACCACCATCATTAGAATCGTAGAAACGTGAGGTTCTATGAAAAGACAATTCTGAAATCGTGCCGGAGTTATCCATCTATGGTCTTATCTTTTTTTTCTTTTTCTATTTCTTTATTTTTTTTGCATTTCTTTTTCTTTTTGGTGACTCCCTTAGTAGCATATTTATCGAACCTAAACTTTTATATCCCTGTTATAGTTTCACGGCCATCACAAAGAATATGGATATTGATGTTTCCACGAAACAGTTGGTCAAACAAAAGTATTCGAGAAATGAAACCCACTATGCAATGCGGCAGTGCATCGTGCATAACGCATCAAACTGACGCGTTGCTGCCCATCTTCTCGGATTTGCCCCTATAACGAAATATACTATGGTGCGGCGTACCACCTGCATTCGACTCCTTAGCTTTCTTCTCATCAAGAGCTGAGCAGCCTCGACCAATAAACCTTAAAGTATACATCATATATGTTGGTGATTCTGTATGGCTTGGCAGTTGATCAGATCAATGTTCTCATACAATATGTCTGATTTCCTATAGAATTTCTACTCTCGGGAAGATCCTCCATCGTCTGCTCTTGGCTAGGCTATGCTGATCCTTGAGTTCACCTCGGAACACTGTAAAAACTAGGACCCACTATGATTGTGTCAAGTTTATCAACATATATATATATGCCAAGATAAATATACCACGAGACATTTTTTTTATATTTTTAAGGTTTCTTTTGAATTTCCAATAGCATTTCTCGTATATTCTCTCTTTCTACGTCTCTCCATTTCAATTCCTGCAGAGATCAATGTCTTGGTGCGGTCCCTGGATTTTGCCTTTGCCTTTTCGATATGAATCTTAGGCCGGGTAACCATGACATTTCTCCACCTACCAAAATCCCAAAGCTCCACGTATTAGTGATTTTGTATTTTGCTCTATTGTTCTAATAGACTAGCGAAACTACAGCCTTACTAAATAACGAAAATCAGCTGGTTGAAATTTCAAGTTGAACAGCTATTATTCGTCTATTAATATTGTTTGTTCCATCCTTTTAAATTATTATTGTTGGAGAATATCTTTACGATCAACAAGTTCCCGACTGTTCACGTGACCATTTTAAAAGCATATATCCAAGTAATATCATAAAATGCCTCCTCAAACACCAAGACAACGACGTGCAAATGAGCGATTCGCGAAAATTGAAGCTGCTAAGAAAGGCAAACCTAGTTCTGCTAAGAAAGGTTCGTCTAACGAAAAGCTTTCTTTAAGTAAAAGTTGGATCAGTAAGTAAAGTCATGCGGCTGACACTGCTATCACGTCAATTGTTGATGATGAAGTAACATTATTTTGGTCAATTGTTTGAATCTTTTGCTAACATTTAGTTTTCTTTGTTTTCCTTGTTGCTGGTGGTGGCTTCATCGAAGTTCTCCGTTTATTCGGCCTCTTTTAAATGACTTAGATCATTACATGACTTAATGTAATCGAATGAATGTATTTATTTCGATCGTCACAACAATCTGGTAGTAGTGATTACTCTAATTGAATGGATATATTCATTTCTTATAATACGGTTCTATTTTAGAGTCGACCAATGAATATATTATGCGAGAAAAATGCTATTGAAAAGTGTCTTAACAGTGAAACAATATATTTGTCAACTCAATGCTTTCCCAATCCTGTACGTCCAGTACCTTTTTTATCTATTCCTTGATTAAACTGCTTTTCGAGTTCATCGACTTGTTTCTGATAATGTTCAGGTTCCGAAGAGACCTGGATATTGGCCTTGGATTTTCCAGCACCCATGAGTCGTAAAAACTTGGATTGTTGTGAAGTATCCAATCCACTAACAGATATCGTTTTTGTGGCAGCTATTTCTTTTACTGGTTCGTTTTTCTCCGATTTCTTTGCTAATTTCTTTGCGTCTGATTTTCGGTTGTATTTATCTTTGGATTTTGACGCAAACTTGGACACTTTGCCTACTACGCTCTCTTTTTTTTCTTTTCTTGCTAGCTTCTTCTTTTCTTTCCTTTCCTTCTTTGCTTTTCTTCTTTCAGCTTCATTTGTTTCTCTGATCAGTTTTGTCTGTTTCTTCTGTAGCCTCTTCTGCTTTTGCTTCTCTGCCTTTTTCTGTGCTTTCTCCGCCTTTTCTAAATCGTTCTTAACCTTATCTTTCTTGTTATTTTTAATCTTATCCGATTTTTTCTTTTCCTTTTTCTTGTCTATAGAATCTTTAGATTTGGTTTCTCTGCCCATATTAAATTAATTTGATTTTTGTACGATTACTGAAAGTTTCTGAAATTTTTCAGCTTTAATTGTCGAGGTCGGTCGATATTTCTTATTAGAGATGCGGCTGTGCATTTTGGCCTTTGATGCTGCTGATAATTTCCTAGCCTCCCAACTTCACAAGTTACCCGGCACAAGAATAGCTTATCTGGGGAGGAGGGATATTTTGTGACTGCTTTTGTTCCTTTTAATAATTACAGCGTATATTTCAGTCTAAACCTGCTAATTGAACCCACTCATAAACTCAACTAAGCCCAACTGACTATTTCAGTTTTTCTTTCATCAACTAACACAACCAGTAACAACAAAATGGCTATCGGCAAGAACTATCCTATCATCAGAAACCATTTCCGAAAGCACTGGCAGGAAAGAGTGCGTGTGCACTTTGACCAGGCTGGTAAGAAGGCCTCCAGAAGACAGGCTAGAGCCCAGAAGGCTGCAGCCATTGCTCCTCGACCTCTTGATCTTTTGAGACCTATTGTCCGAGCTCCTACTATTCGATACAACATGAAGGTCAGAGCCGGCCGAGGTTTCACCCTTGCTGAGCTCAAGGCTGCTGGCGTCCCCAGGAAGTTAGCTCGATCCGTTGGCATTGCTGTTGATTTCCGACGACAGAACCGATCTGTTGAAGGTTTCGAAGCCAACGTCAACCGACTTAAGGAATACAAATCTAAGCTTATCGTCTTCCCTAGAAAGGCCGGCAAGCCCAAGGCTGGTGATGCTGCCGATGCTGATGTTAAGTCTGCTACTCAAGTTGCATCTGTCGCATCTGTTTTCCCTGTTTCATCCAAGAGTACTGAAATTGAAACTCGAGCTATTACTGCTGAAGACAAAGAAACTGAAGCTTACCGAACTCTTCGATTGGCTGCCTCTAATGCTCGATATGCTGGTGCTCGAGAAAAGCGAGCCAAGGATAACGCTGACGCTGAAGCCGAAAAGAAGAAATAAATGTCTAAAAAACTTCTGCAAAAGGTTATATAACAACAAAAAATACTACAATTTAATGTATGAATCATCTGAACTAAAGAGTATATAATATCAAAATCACATGATAAGTCACATGACAAATCACTGGATATCCAATTGAGTATTAGCATATGCTTTCTTATGAGTTAAAAGACAACCAGCATTAGGTAGCACTTCAACTTGAAGAGGTTTTAATGGAAATGATTCTCCATCAATGCTTAAGTAACCAGACTTAATTCTTGGAGTCAATCTGTAAGCTTTTATCTTAGAATATTTCACGTGATCACTGTGGAAATGAGTTCCATTCTCAATCTTTGTAAGCAGCTGTAAAGAGTTAAACCTACCAATATCGGTTGTCCACGTGATCAAATCCAAATATCCATCGGTAGGTAATGTGGCAGGAAATACAAATGCATCAGCAGACATCCAAGGCATTTTTCCTACATAGAAAAAGGATAATTTATCCATTTCTGTAGTAACCCAATCACCAGGTAAAGGATCATTTACAGTTCCATATTCTGGATCTACAAGTTTGGTTTTGGAATCAGAACCCTGCAAAGTTTCAGTTCCTGACCAAGCTTCTCCGTTTATTTCCTCTTGCTCGTTTTTGGTCAGAGTTGCTCTTCTATGTCTATTAAAATGCTCTTTGATATCATCTCTTTCTGTATGAGCATATTTGACTGATAAAGTACAAGGATACTTGCTCTTAGACAATGTTTTTAGAACAGCACCAACAACAAATCTAGAACCACCCATCCATCGCATACCCTCTGTACCTAAATCACAGTCGGCTACAATGCCATATGTTTGACTTAAGAACGAAATTGCCATCTTATTGCCCTGTGTCAAGTACATTAGATCCACTTTCATAGGAGATCCTTTAACGATAGCAAATGCTGCTTTGGTAGGAGATGGAGAACCATTTAAAGACATTGCCATGGAATTACCGGATCCACAAGGAACTTGACAAACTGGCATTGATCCCATGGCTTCCATTGCATCTTCTCTTTCTGCCAATCCATTTAAGACTTCATGAGGAATACCATCTCCAGAGCAACATACTACAGCATCATACTTCCATAGTTCCAAATCTTTTGCAATTTCCTGAGCATGATACCTATGTGTAGTCTCTATAATATCATATGGACTTTTAGCCAAACGAAATATAGGTAAAACATGCTTTTTTACAATCTCATTGGCTTTACCTTGACCTCCTAAAGGATTGATTAACACCAACAATCTCTTTCGAGGTTTGATATTTTTGTATGCATTCCGGATAATTGTATCGACTATTTCATCCGGGTTCTCGCCATGAAGTGTGATTTCCACTTTTATAGGACTGTAATTCTCTGTACCCTTATGATCCACGAATCTTAGTGAATATCGGTCGGCGGTTTCATGGTCAATCCATAATACATCATCATAATTGACCAGAAAAGGTCCGGGTTCCGAATAGGAATCTATAGTTAGAACTCTGATATAGTTTGTGTCACGTGCACATCATTTTACTGTCATAAGGCTACATTCTATCGCCTTATCAGTAGTCGTCGTATATCTCGTATCGCATCGCCTCTGGACTTGCCACAACCCCGACTATCACTATAAATATCTATCTATCAAATTATACTTACTTGTAGAAGGAATACATGACCTTGACTTTGTACGTTCTAAAAGTTAGTTGATATTGAAATATATGGTGGTGCCTTTGGTTGCAAAAACCAATATCAATATGGATTTTACAATCTCGGCTGTCGGCTCAAAGTTCAAATACCGCTGCCCAATAAAATTCTACTAAAATTACTTACGTCGATAGTTTTCTAATAATATACCATCCTTCGACAGCTCAGAAGTATATACCATTTGGCTGTTAGTAATGCAATGCTATGTGTTTTATATATGTTGTTAAGAACACGGTGAAAGAATACCGAGGGTGCACGAAAAGGAGTGAGCTCGGCTCGTACAGTAATCCCGAGATCACATGACTATAGATCTTTGAAAACGATTCTTGTAAATCTGGAATTTTTTTTTTTTGCAAAAGTTGATAAATCTATATTCAATATGTTTATTCCTAAAATAATTCATTCAATATTATATAGCTGATGTTTTGTACTCATTTAGAAGCAATCACAATTCTAAAGTTGAATCCTCGGGTTTATGCACTAATCTATATGTAACAGATTTGATTACGGCATTCTGAGAAGCCGAATCCTTGACCAACAAGAATACTGCAGAAAAGGCAAACAAATCCTTACCTCTTTCTGTACCGAATTTGACCCTGCCTGATGCATCCAAAACCATCTCCAATGTTTGGAAATTGCTCTTTGGAAGTGGGTGAACGTTGAAATCAGTGATATCGTGCTTTGTCAATGGCATTTTTTGATACATGCTCATGAATGCTTGATCTCCGGGTATTGGATTTCCATTCCATATGATTGCACTATTTGGTTGTATGAATTTCGTGAGGTTGTCTCGGTAATCATCCAAAGCCCTGAAAAACTGTCGATAAAAAGATTCAGATTCTTAGTTGTTAGCATCCATGTCTCCACGAAATCATGTTGTACTGTGTTTTTATTTGCTTACTTACCTCTTATTGACCTATCTATCAAATCTTGTGAACTCATGATGTGTGTGTTTGGTTTGTGATGTATGCAAGTCGAGTTGTATGGTAGAAATTGAGATTCTTGGTGTGTGAAATTTCAATTTTCATAAGTTGAAATTTATTTGTCTTTGCCAATTTATGATCATGAGAACTCTGATATCACAACGTTGAATATCTTATTAAATTCGGAATATTTTTTTTATATTTATTATATTAGTTATATAATAATATCTAGCTTATTTTGTGTGTTTTACGTAATTTCAACGATCGACTGTTTTGTTTATAGGTTTTTTAGATATTTAATATCTTGTATAGATCTTATATAGAGGACATATAGATATAAAAAAACATTTCGTAGTTCAATCAGTAACAATATTTGATAGGGAATTTTTTAATAATTTTTAATAATTTTAGTAATTTTTTGTAACTGTATTATTACTGTTACAATTCATTTATTCTATTTGATTTGTATTATTGGTTGATTTATATCCTGTCTGATGTAGCAACAATATACAAATTCCTAGGATAATAGGATTAATTATATCGTATATAAAATAGGCTTAAATATATATTACGGATATAGGAATGGTACTAAACTAGTGAATCCACGCATCTGTGATCTAAACGAGAAACAGTGACCCGAATACAACAGCTCCTGCAACCTCAAGGCCTCTCTTAACTACGGCTGTAGCAGCAGCAGCGGAAGAACTAGACGAGCTAGCTGATGTGGTCGTAGAAGCAGCAGATGCAGCTTGAATGGCGATACTGTAATTAGAAGTGTCTGGATTAGCAGTAACATTAACCTGAGCATCAACACTGTAGAAATCGTCAAAAACATCAGGGACCATAACATATGTTGATACAGTGTACTCTCCGAGCAAAGTACTGTTAGAATTATATGCCTCAACCTTAGCATATTCATAGAATCCTGAAACAGTGCAGTTGTTTTCAAAAGAAGTTTTTTCAACCGTAGCTACTTTGGATAACTGGCTAGTGCTATTACCACCGTAAATCTCATAATAACTGACTTCAGTTGCACCATTCCAAGAAAAGGACATGTATGTGGAACTATTTGAAGGATATCCTTTGGCTGTAATGGCAGGGTACTGGAATGGATAAGCAGTCCATGCAGACTTGAATGATCGGTATGATGGATAAGATTTGTCGTTAATATCAGCTTGGAATACAGTAGTACCATTGAGTAGATGTTCGGTAACTAATGGATTATCACCCCAACCGATAAAGACATTAGTGTTAGGCATAATAACAACAGATCCTTGAGACTCTGATATCGGTTGATCACCACCGGTCACGTATTCTTGATAGAGTGTAGCTCGTCCAATCATTCCAGAATTGGAGTTGAATGTGCTGTTAGAATAGGTCTGAAGTTTAATAATGATACCACGACTGTTGTTTCTAAATCCAAGAATAGAACTAGTTGTACCACTGGATTCATTATCAAAAACAGTCATGTATCGGACATCATCTTGAGCTTCCTCTCCAATAACTTCAGAATCAATAAATCGAATATGATGTTGCCAAGCAAAAGTAGCATTAGCATCGATGTCCCAGTTATTCATGGATCCGTTGACATTATTATTGTAAGTCCAAATGACATCACCCGTAGTACCGTTAACATAATAAGCTGACCAGCAGTGTCTAGAAGAGATCAGATAATTGCCATAGCTATCCTTCTGTAAGGAGTTCATGTGCATATAGTCAAAGGCATTCAAATTGTCGGCACCAGTGTCACCAATATTATCAAGAATCACAGATTCACTAATAGGTACATGGTCAAGAGAGTTCCATTGGAATAAAACATCGTCAGTCTCCATATCGAGATCGACAGCTACTCCCTGAAAGACATAACCATCGGCAAGGTCATCATCATAAGTAGACAAATCGTAGTGAATGGATTGATAAGCTGTACATAGAGCAGTATGGTTACTTGTCATCTGGAACTCATGGAGATCATGTAAGAAGGGGCTTTTAAGACCAAGATTTTTGGTGATTTGGTAGTTATCGTTCAATATTTGATAAGTACCGATGCCTAAACCTTGAGTAAGAATATTGCCGGTAAACAAGGTCAACATAGGAGTATCACCATAATCGTTAGCCTTGAAATTAGTAACCGGGTTGTCAACAACACCAGAACCAGTCCAAACCAAACCACCACTTTTATCGAAGATGGTGGGGCCAAGATAAGAGCCCATTGTAGGACTTGAAAGCGGAGACCAAACGCCTATGAACATATTTCCATCAGATACAAGACCTTCAAAATTTATGCTCACATTGAGATAGGCAGGAACGAGGTCAGGTCTTGAATCATAAGGAGCTGAACTCGGATTGTCAATGGCACCAGCCAAAGGAAGTAAGACACAGCTTAACAGCAATACTGCGTCAAAAAGCATCCTTAATAACACAAGAAAAAAGTAGTGAATGAAAGACTATGTAATACAGAAGCCGCATCCTTGGTCCTACTTTTCATATATATAATCTTTTCTTTGTCCTCTACGACGTAATCAGTGCATATCGAGATGATAACTACTCTAGTCCATATTGGGCCAGATCTGACCCAAAAAGGTCAAAACGAGCAGCAAAATAATGTGCCTAAACGGGCCACGAAAACCCAGTGCCCAATCATGTTAACTGAATATCTAGTCGTAGTACTAGATATACGAGTATTGAAAATCGGAAAAAGGCCGGAAAATAGAAACCAACATGTTCAAGTCAATTCAGATCATTTTGGCTCAAAACAACTAATTTACAACCTCTAAGAGTCATTGTTTAAAGTAGCGTGAGAAATGCCGATTTGTTGTGTCTTTGCGCTTAAGGGCAGCTACTATTTGCAAGGCACCAAGCTCTTATCTGCTGATCATTATCCAAATCCGATTACGTTATTTTCTTGGGGCAGGAACGCAAGTTTATCGTTATTTTCTGAACTGTTCAGCCGGTTGCGGAATCGTTACTTTTATTTAATCAATAGCAGAAGCACCCAGATACCCAACTACACTGTGATCTTTTAGTTCAAAATCAAGAAATTTCCGGGGTGTTTGCATATTCCATTTATATACCTTAAACTGTACAATATTCTTGTTTTCTCGAAAGTTTAGTCGTTTACTTTGTCTTTGTGATCTCACGCGAGCTCTGATGATTTGCCTAGCTCCACCACGTGCTACGCCCGCAGAAATCTAGCGGAGACAACTCAAATTACAAAAACGCCCTGTCTCAACAACTGAGGCACTGCCACCACCTATTACTTCTTTTGATATCAAAATGGGTGGCACAGGATCAAAAATGGAGGGCCTGTTTGAGAATCTTGTCTTTCTGGTAGTTTCTGTTCTCAGGATGGAGTTAAGGTACAACCCCATAATAAGATATAGACCGGAACATATTAGAACCAAGAATATGGATGTCCCACATTGCCCTCTATCTAGTATTTTAGTATATATATGTACATAAATTATCAAGTTTACAGTTGGGCTTCTTTGTCCAGGAAGCAGATTATTATTGCTTCTTGTTTGTTTCATCATTAAGATCTTTCTTTAGAAACCGTCATTGGCTAGCATACCTGGAGCTATATCTCCTTGAAGATCTTTCCTTAATTGCAAAATAGGCAATTGGTATTCAAGGAACCAAAACAAATACCAACACAGGAAGAACTGTTGAAAAATTAAGAAATATTGAATATAAAACTTGGATATATAAGTATGTTAAATAAAGTTTCCTAGCGCTAGATCGAGCAATGATAACGAAGATCTTTCCCCTTTTGGGAAGTAGCAGATGTAACTGCAGGTCCACAATCGATCGTAAGATCTTCGGCTACACGTGGGATCCATTGGTATAAGCTATTGAAAACAAAACAAAAATCATGGTTAGACATAAGAGTACTCCACATGTACGGTTTCCTCTTTGTTGGGGGGTAATGGATCTGCATCAGCCTCTTCGTTAACGTCATCGTCAAACATAGCAATCTGGTAGCCTTTGAACTCTCTGGTCTTAAGTTTTCGCTCGAACATGACATCCAATTCTTCGAATGTTCTACCTTTAGTTTCAGGCAATCTAGCTAGAGCCCACAAAAATGCCAAAAAGCTCAAGCTCGCCGGCAAAAAAGCTGCTTTGCCCTTCCAGTTTCGTTCTGTAGGGTTGATCATATAGGGATTGGCTACCGAAGCTATAATTCCAAGAATATAGTACAAAGATCTACCAATTGCAAAAGTCTTACTTCTAAGTCTGGCAGTAGGTGTTTCAGAAGTAATTGCAAAAGCTAAAGGTCCAATACTACTATCATAGAAGAAACTCTGCATCATAAGAAATACGGCCGCAGCCCAATTACAGGCATGAGAATTTCCCAGAGCAAGGAAACCTACACAAAAGTATATGATACTTTGGAATAGTAAACCACTGTAATATAGTCTTCTATGGCCAATAATACCAACCAGAACCCATGATGTGACATCACCACCTAATGCAATGCACTCGCCAATCATGGTGAAAGAGAAGGATTTACTCTCTGAGAATCCCACTTGTTCAAAAAAATACGAGCTTCCAAGACCACCAAATCCCACCATCTGTTGTGCCATCCAAGTGAAGCATACGATTTCTGTTCTTCTAAGATTGGTTCCTCGGAAGCAATCGAAATAAGTGGAGTTATGCTTCTCGTCTCTCAGAAATAAATCGCTGTGCAACATCATAGCCACCTGATCATCAATATATTCATCATTTTGGTCACTATCAGAAGCAATACGCTTGATGGTTTTCCTGGCATCATCTATTCTATCGTTTCTGATCAGCCACCACGGTGATTCTGGAGCATAGAATGTCACAATTGCCAAAGGAATAGGCCAAATCCATTGAATTGCAAAAGGAATTCGATAAGACCATTGAGTATTATTGTTCACAAGTCCATATAGAATACCTGCTTTGATAGTATGACCAATAGTAAACGTGAAGTTGACGTACATGGTGAGATAGTTTCTAAGACTTGCCGGGCACATTTCCGCAGCATAACCAGGTGCTATACCGCCTAAAATACCCCAGATAACTGTACAAAAAATTTCACCAACAAAAAGTGTTTGAACATTTTTGGAAAAAAACATAATAAAAATAAATCCAGTGGCTAGGAGATAGCAGGGCATGATAACTCTCTTATAACCAAACTTTTCAACCAAGTAACCATTTAGCAGCAAACCGAAGACCTCACCAACAGGGGATGCCATACTCAGAGCAGATTGCCATTTTGCTGGTACTTGATACTCTCCAATTGACGGATAATATCTGCCATATTGTTTAGAAAAGGTTGCATAACCATAGACAGATGTGATTAATGTATCATCATAGGCCTCCATGATAATACATAAAGACAATGCCCATGTCCAGACTACAGCTCTTCTGTGCTTTTTGATAGCCTGCCATACACCAATTTTATGTTCTGCTAGAATGGCTTTCTTAGCTGAGTCATGAAGGCCTGTTTTTGCTACATCTGGTTCATCAAAAGGAACATTGATAGCCGGCCTGTCGATAATTTCGTCCATGATAATATATTTTGAATTCTAACTGTTTTAAATTCTTATCATACTTCAAATTGGTGGTTACACTGTTATTATATGTGATATAAAGATCAGGTAGGATTTGTGGAGATTCCTGCGAGATCCGACGGAGAACGAAGTCAAATGACATTTAGATCCTTGTAATCGACAGATCTTTAACCGATACGACCTTGTGTCACTGTATACGGCGGCAAACCATGACGCTCTTCCGAATTTTGCTTAAAATGCTCGCGTGCCTTTCCAAATCCGGTGTCTTTGATGATCACTCGAGGGGTTCCCCGCAATATGATCATACGAGGTCACGGCACGCAATATTAGAATGCGAGTGCTGTACAGGCTCAAAAAATTATATTGAAGGACTAATAATAAGAATAATAACTTGACCTTTATTTGTTCAGTTTTTCTTTCTCTATCTCTCTAACCGTTATTTTTTGTTTTATTTTTTTTAGTTATTTTTTGGCTCTCTTGAAGCTAAGACAATTAGATCCAATTCTAATTTCTTTTTCTCCCTGTAACATTTCTTTTTCCCGCTTTACTGCCCCTTGGCACGTTTTTAGCTTGGACCCCCAACCGAATACCATTCTCAATCTGTCCTACTGAAAATGTTTTCAAGTTACTTTCCACTTTGTCAATTGAACAGTTAGAAATGGTTGAACTTAGAGTATTTGATTGTAATATCCGGATGGATGCGCATCCAAAGGACTTTTCGGCACATGAAATGTCTTGGACAGATCGTAGAATCGAATGTATCGCAGCTATAAAACGTTACACGGGTATGAAAAATTCGTTGATTTGTCTTCAAGAAGTTCTTCACAATCAATTGACAGATATCGTTGAAGAATTAAAGGAGGAGTGGAGCTACGTAGGGTTTGGCCGTGATGATGGTAAGACTCTCGGTGAGTACACTCCGATTTTCTACAAATCTGCCGAATGGTCTTTGAAAGATTCCGGTGTCACTTGGTTGAGCGAAACTCCGACTAAAGTAAGTCTAGGCTGGGGTGCTAAGATTAATCGTATTGTGACTTATGCAAAGTTGGAGAACTCTACAACAAAGGAGATTGTCAATGTTTTCAATACTCATTTCGATCATGAGACTCTTTTGGCTAGAACAGAATCAGCCAAGATTTTAGTTGATTTGGCAGAAAAGGTAAAATCGGGTCCAGTTATTATTACTGGTGACTTTAATGCGAATCCTGAGGAAGAATGCTACTCTATCATGTCAGCTGCGCTAAGAGATGCTGGTAAGAGCGCTGGAGAGCGAGTGGGGCCCACAAGCACTTTTGTTGGATTTGATTACGAAACCGACTTAGAAGAAAGTATCATTGATTACTTCTGGGTCAATGAAAAAGTCGAAGTTATCAGATATGAAGTTATTCATCCTAATTATTCCTCTTCTGAGCCTAAAAAAGCTGATCTGAGGTACACTGACCATAGGGCTCTGCTTGCCGACCTGGTTACAAAATAACAGGGTTTCCTGGAAGTTATCTAACATTACTATGAATTAGATAATTAAAAGCCTATAAAATCATGAAAATACCCGCTTTTCTATGGTTTTTTTCTTCTTCTCTTGCGACCACTTATGATTCCTGATCAACTTGGAACAGCAGAATAAGGTCATACGGTGAAAATATCCCGATATTCGATCATTATTATACTCACTTATAAATAGAAGGTGTATTTTAAAAAATATACTTCAAAATTCTCTATAAATAACGGTTGCTATATACGTTGATTTGTTCAGATATTTTTCTCAAGGAACATCACGTGACGCTTATGTAACAAGCTTATGTAATCAAATCAAATCACGTGACAGGTTTGCCGTTTTGTGTCACGTGATTGATACTATGTTATCAATACATGTTTTTTGAAACTTCCAATTAACAGCCTGGCTAGCCTAATTGGTTAGGGCGTCAGACTTCTAATCTGAAGATTGTGGGTTCGAGTCCCACGTCGGGTGCTTTTTTTGTTTTTTGATTGAACAAGTAGAATGGTGGGTTACCCAACATCGTCATCATCATCATTCTGTCGGCCTATTTAGATTTCGGCCTTCGGCTAGAGAATCCGACTAACAATGAAGCTGCTGCATAATGACTGTGAATTCTGTAGAATAGCCGAGTCTAATCCTGCTGGTAAAACCACTTCTGACACAGTGTTTTATTCTACTGATAGATTTCTTGCATTTATGGATATACAGCCGTTGGTATCTTCGAGAGCTCATGTACTGCTGATACCCCGCAAACACTGTGATACCATAGATAAATTAGACGAAGAAAGTGCGGCAGAACTAGGGAAATGTTTGGTTGATATATCCAAGGCAATACGAGGATTGTTTGATGATGATCTGAAAGACCCGTTTGCATTCAATATCATTCAAAATAATGGCTCAAGAGCAGGACAGGTGGTTCATCATGTTCATTTTCATCTGATATTGAGGTCACCAGGATGGGAAAAAGCGTTAAAAAAGGAGAGTAAAGTAGATTTTCAGGCACAATTATATGGCAAGTTACAGCGAGAAGATTTGGATGATGAGCGAATCAAGTTGGTTAGAAGATTGAGATCAAAGATTTGATAGAACATGACGCAATTTCAAAGGCCTAATAACATTGGTTTTACTGGATTACAACTTAAAAGCATGATATAATTGAATTTGTTGATTAATTTTTTACATATTAGCAGAGTGCTTTGTGAATTATTAGTATGAGCACTGGTGATGATGAGTTATTGAAAGCCAAGTCAAGCCAAGTAAGCTAAGCCAAGTAAGCTAAGTAAAGTAAGCCAAACCAAGCCAAGCAAGACATATTTTCAAGTGAAAAAAGAACAAAACGGAATTCCATATATTCATTCATGAGCATGAATATTTCGTGCTCGAGGCAAGCCTTGATATTAATTTAATGCGATATGAGAAGGACAATAAACCAGGTCTCATTCTAACCTAGTAGTTTTTGGTCAACAGGTGCGGAACCAGGGTATATAGATTGGAATTTGGTCTCATCTGCCAGCATTTCTTTCACCCAGCTTCTACATAAAATAGAAGCTTTAAGAAACTTTCTGCTAGCATATTTCTTGAATAATGCTTCATGAATTACCCTTGAAGAAATATAATCAATCATGATGTTAACGATAGGGTATAAATCAGACTCAGGATAACCAGAATAATGCATCAGATTGCCATCCCATTGTGCTCGGTCGAGGATTAGACGTCCAAGGAACATTGCTGCAGCAGATGTCCATGATGGAGGATAAGTAATTAATCTGTGGTCCATTATTGAGACTTCAAGCAGATATTTACCAAGGGTTCTGGTTTCCATATCGTAGTCATCAGCTTTCGAAATACGTCTTAGGAAGTTCATGGGGTTTGGATATGTTAAATCATAGTTTAATGCACGAAGAATCTCCTTTTCTGCTTGAAGAATCTCCTCTTCTGTATAACCTTCTGCAACGAAAGATAAGTTTTGTACAGTCGGACAGTAAACTTCTTCATATTTTGATGCAATAAATAAAGATGCTACTCCAATAAGTTGGATCTGATTCAAAGCAGTTTTAACCCGACTGAAATATCGATCGATTATGTTTACTGCAAGAAATAAAGTTTCAGGCAACAATCTGAATTTGACATGTACTTCAACGAGCCAATCTACTAGAATTCCTCGTGATTGCCATGAAATATCACCTAGCTGAATATCAGTGGGATAATTGGCCACAGGTATATATTTTTCTTGAATATTCCATAGATGTTCGAAGATATCTTGTGCATATTCAGATACCATGGTAGGATCATCGATATCTTCAGCATCTAGGTTTGTCCAAGTATATGTGACATTTTCAAGACGAGTTAAGCAAGAGGAAACCGGTTGTGGCTGTACCGCGAGTTTCGGTTCTTTTTCCGGTTCTTTTTCAAGTTGCTTATAACTTTGGATGTCTTGTCTGTTTTCATCCAGAACTGATGCTTCACGTCGTTCATCAAAGACCTTTGGTCGTTTTGAAATGCGGGTGTCTTGAACTGAAGGAAGCCGTTTAGCTACGTTACCCTGGGTAATCGTAGTCTCAGAAAGAGGCTGCCTATCTGCCCTGAGGGTATTTTCCTTTGATGGTATGGATGATGCAGATCTTAATCTTCGACGAGGCTCCGGTTTCTGAGACTGTTTAGATGCAGTTTTCAGAGCATTTTGAGTGGTGACTGCAACGTTTTTGCTCAATTCACCTAACGCAGCACGTTTATGAGTCAAAGGACCATTTGTAGCAGAATTCAATGAACTTTTGGCTTGGTTTTGCGCGCTCTTTGCCCGCGTGATTGCGGCTGCAGATGCAACAGCATTTTCGTCTTGGACGACTGTTCTACGAGTATGCTAAAAGTTAGTAAAAAAGTAGGAACAAAATTGCCATTCCAAATGAATTATAAAAGACAGGTCATATGATGATGATTGATGGATGTAAGAAAGAATATTATCAAATCTCTGATAATAATCGACTTCCTCTGCTCTCTTATAGCTATAATCATGCTGATAATCATGCTAATAATCATGCTAATACTAGATCTTGAAAGTATACAGCATTTCAAATCAATCATAACCATGCCGCCTAATACATAAGTCAATCTCATATCTCTGGTACTTACGTGTGAACTCATGCTCTAACAAATTGCAGTTGAAACAGTGGTTGAAGAGGGAAAAACTCAAAGGGAAAAAAAGACACAAATTACGAAAAAGGTAGTAAACCTGAGAATGAACGAACTTGTGTGTGGAAACTGGAAAAGGTAAATTCCAAAGCAAAGCCGCCGCTTCAAAGCCGAACTGAGCAAAATTCCAACCGGCTGGAATTAGAAGGTGGATTGCCCAATGGGGGTATATTGAGATGAGGCGCTTAGGGCTGATGGAATTGGTGGAGAGAGAGGGCCTTGATCTTGTAGATCTAGTATTATCAAGGCTGTCCAAAGCTTTAGGTGTAAAGCAGGATACAGGGGTTTGATAATAGTGGCTTAAACCCGCGTATTAAAGTCACCTGTATATACTTTTTTTTTGCCAGTAATACTACAGTAACCCGTAGAATATATAGAACTCAGTCTAGGTAAGATGATTCTGTGTATTTTTAGAACAATGATGTGTCAAAGTTCTTAGGTGGGCGGCCCTGAATTTCTCCTTTTTAGGCCAGGCGTGGAATTCTCGCGCTTTTTTTGGCGTTTCGTGAGGAAAAGTCGGCTTAGTAAGCGATTATGTAAATTCACGATCCGACCGTAAAAAATGAACACAAGAACTGGCAAAAAGGATTAATGAAGCAAATAATACCAGGATTATTGTTCTTTCCCCTTTAATTTCGGTTCTAAAAGATATAATCTGATCTGTGTTCCGATATCCAAAAAGATAATACACAAAATGGTTGTAGCAGCAAAAGCAACTGGTTTCCAGTGTAACTATTCTCTGGATGCAAGTATATGTACCGTTAGATAGGTATATACAGTATTAAAAGCACAAAGAATTGAGCGATATGTTAAAAAGCTATCAGCAAATGATTTGTTGATTCTGTGATTTGAATTCCTGTTATTGGTAAGAAGTGTTGTTACAATCAGAGGAAAGAATCCCACAGCTCATATATAGATTCTGTGTTTACAGGTTTCCCAATTGGGTTATCTAACTAACTACATGCATGCTTATACAAGTCGGTCTAAAACTAAAAGGGAACAAAACTGAAGTAAAGAGAACAGAAAGCACTCGTGTATTTTCTTAATTTATTTATGCACTTAATATATTAATATTTAGAGCCGGCAAGTATTTGCTGCTACTTTTTGTAGCTATCTAGCTCGTTCTATTCCAGGTCATTCATATCATCTTCATCCTCATCCTCATCCTCATCCTCTTCATCCTCATCTTCCATAGCATCATCTATGTCCATACTGTGATTGAAACCTTCACTAGCATTACGTGCCACTGTAGTAGGCTCACCATTTGTATCGTTAGCAGTAGCTAGTTCGTATGCGGGTAATTCTCCTGTAGTCGTAGTAGTAGGTCGAGCACGCAAGTCTGGAAGGCCCGCAAAGTATTCATGAATAAAAACTGATTGAACACCTTCAGCATCAGGTGTATCCTGTGTAGCCGTCAGTACTGGTGGTGCTCCCTGATTCAGTTGTGCAAGTCGTAATGCTGGAGTCAGCACTTCTTCTCTCAGTGGGCCCTCGGGAAGAGGCACATGAAACTGTCCAGTCCTCATATACGCAATATGGGCAGCAACATAAGGTCGTCCGCCTGTGGGACCTAATCCTGCCTGTTGAGCTAATAAATTCAAATGATTCCGCAGTCTCTCAACACCTTTACCACTAAACACACAGAATAACGCTTGTTGGTGTTGGTTAAACTCTGGTGGTGGTGGTCGACAAAACTGGGTCAAATCCGATCGAATAAACGGCGGAACTCCAGTCAAACTTAAATGGGTCAGTTTTTGGCAAGAGTTTACCAATCGTAAAATCGCCTCTAGGGAAATGTTGGCACAATAGCTGAGATGAATTCTTTCGAGGGTATTTTCATGGCCAGACTTTTGTGCTAATGCGTAAATAGAGGCGTCCGTAATGTTTAGGCACTTTACCAAGCCAATTCGTCTCAGTTTTGGCAAAGTAGATAGGTCTCTTACAGCAATATCAGTTAACTGACCACAACATGCAACGTCAATGTACTGTATTCTGGTACAGGATCTTACCAACAAGTTGATTCCACGATCAGTAATCTGTGTACAATGGCCTAGATGAAGGTACTGCAAGTTCCTATTCAAAGCAGTCAAGTACTGTATACTCCTGTCTGTAATGTTACCACATTTTCCTAAAACCACATTTCGTAATTTTGGAGCTACATTGACCAACTGTTTAACAGTATTATCTGTGATTAAGTGACACAAGGTCAAATCCAAAATCCGGAGTTTTTCATAACGAGCCATCTCAGGTAAATTCATAAAAGGCGTATCATCAATACTGCTATTGGAAGCTAAACGGAGTTCTCTCAGTTGAGGAAGTTTTGTAAATGCAGAAACAACATACTCGTTGGTGATTTGAGGGCATTGTGAGACATCAAGTTCAACCAAGTACCTTGTTCTTTCAGTGAGTTCGCGCATGGTTTTATCAGAAATCTCAGGACATCCATTGATTTTGATTCTTTTTAAAAGATGGCAGTTTTGCGAAAAATGCTTCACTCCTTTATCAGTTAGGTTCGAGCACATTGATGCGTATAAACCTTGTAGTCTATGGCAGTTCTCTGCAATAGCATTCAAGGTGACATCAGTGACTTTAACAACACCTGAAATATCAATGCTTTGGATTCCCTTATTGACACCAATCAGTACAGCGAGTGACTCGTCGCTTAGTTTACTACATCCCACCAAAGTGACTCTCTCCAATGAAGTACATGAAGTAGCATTAAGCAAGTCTTCATCAGTCACCAGGTCTGCACAGCTAGCCAAGTTCAATCGTTTCACAAAAGAGGGATAATTTACAGTCAACTTTGAAGAGGGAGTACTGATGGTTTCCAAAAACAAGGTCAGAGCCGTTTCATTGTTGAGATTAGGTCGAAACCAGACACTTTCAATTGCTGATAAGAACCAAGCTCGGCATGACATGCAAAAAGCCCACTGGTCTCTCTTGGACTCCAAGTGTTCAAATACCTCAAGCATAAGTTCTGGTGGAAGTCTTCGTATAGCTGGTACAGATTTCTTCATGTCTGTTTTATGATTGCTTGCCCTCTTTTTGCTGGAAGATGGGGATGCTGTGCATGATGAGGTTATAGAGGGAGTTGCGTCACTCTCTTCTGTAAACACCTCTCCAGTAGCAAAAGCAGAGTTCAAGCTACTTGCACTGTCTGAGAGGTCCATTTTGCGAATATATATATTTGAATTCTAATGCAGCCACGAAAACAACGGTTTAGGGCGTATAAATAAATATACCAGGAGTAAAAAAAGAAATCAAACAACAACAAAAACTGGAAACAAAAACTAATAGACAAAAAAACCCAGCAGTCCTTAGAAGTTTTTGGTTTTCTTTCTCGGAAAAACGGTGCTCTGCTCTTATTTGTGCAGAACCTAAGCTTTACCGCCTTCTATTTGTAATTATGTTAATGTCACCACTTGTGATGTGTAAGAAGGGAAATTTGAGTTTCCCAACCTCAAACTCTGAGCCTTGTTGCTAGGATACGGAGAAATGGGGAATGAGCCGTATTTCAACAAAGCTAACAAGTGTGGGGTATTTGTTGGTCAGAGGAGCTTTTTAATTTAGTGGTTTCTATTTTTATCTTTTATTGGTGGTATATTCTCATGTCTATATATAATATGTACTTTGGTGTATATAAGCTAGGCACCATAATCATGGGGTCCCACTATTGTTGATATATTAGATATCTAATCAACACTAAATATCGTTGTAGAATCATGTTGATAAATTGTAGATTTGCCAAGGGTTTTTGCAAGTTTTCTATCATTTCAATGTCGAGAGAGTTTGAGTGAATGTCAGAGAGTTTCAGTGAGTTTCGCATGAATCTAAAGCCCGCTGGTGTACACGCCAGTGTAAATGCCAAACCATTATAGATAGATGTCGTTTGATTTGACTTGTTTCAGGTCTGTTGTTGACTACTGCTCTTGTAATTACCTGCGACATGTTGTCCAACACAATAACCTTTGTGTGCTTCACCTTTCATGGTTTCTCACTCAATTTCGAACATTTCTTGGACGAGGAAACTCATACTCCATGGCAGTAGTCTCGAAAGAATTGATACCTCCATATGGAAGCACCAACTCGATAGATCTAGGGGTTTGTTCGTATCCGTAAGTTTGCACATCTGTAGGCATCATTGGAGACAAATTGATATCACTTGTATCAGAAACAAGACTGGACCTTCTCTGTGCTGTTGAGCTCGAATACAAGTGAGTACCTGACTTGATATAGAATGATTGCCGTCTAGGACGACTTGATACTTCCGATACTCCTATATTATCATCTGTACTGTTGTATTCAATAGCCGCCGTCGCCGGTGGAGAAACTCGGCTAGTCTCACTCAAGTTTCCACTGACTGATGAGCTAGCGGTTGTGGCTGTTGATTCTGCACCATTTTGTAATTGGGGATCAAAAGATTTAGAGTCCTGTTCTCTATGATACTCTTCTTGTGGGGAAATTGGACATGGCTGTTCTGAAGGTGTAACTTTCCAGAACTTCTGAGATGACGTCACAACCGAGCTTAATGAACTTCGTCGTCGTCTTTGCCTTTTACTATATTCTGCAATTTCATCATGGTGTGGGGTTATGGCTGCAGTTGTGGCTGCAGTAGTTATGGTGTTTGACTTGGCAAGGCTGGGCCAAGATGCAATAGAAGAACGTGCAAACCAATTATCTGTGGAGAAACCTAACGTAGATTTTTCAGACATGGATTGAGAAGGTGAAGGCGGAAGATAATCATGGTTCATACTGCTTGTGTTTGTGCTGAAATCCCGATATAACTGTGCAATTGGTATATCCATTGTACTATTAGCAGTTGTAATGGCCCGAGGTAAAGCTATTTCTGGACCATGTGACAATTTTGAAAGCCTGGAATATCTTGAGTCCGAATAGTCATTGATATAATCATCTTCTTGGCACTTTTCACTGCAATATAAAGGAATCAATATCCAGCTGGATATCGCACACAGTGCAATATGAAGGGAAAGCCTGAGATTGAATTTGATGAATAGCCATTGAGAAACGAAATCAAGTGGAAATGATTTAAATTAGGCAGAGAAATGATTACAATCTTTCTGTACTGAGTGAGTGATCAAGGTCCGTTTTTATAACCGTATGCAATTAACCCTGTATATGCAAATGAGGTGATCAACTCGAGTCTATACGAGCAGCAGCGGACTTTATTATAACCTTGAATAAGGTGGTAACCGTTTGTATTTCGTTTTTGGACAGTAAAAGATAAGGTCCGAAAGTGAGCCGAAATAAGGTTAAATTTAGACCTAACCTCGAGGTTTCGGTTTCGGGGGCTAAGCTTATACTCTGTTTTGAGCTAATAATGCAGGAAAAAAGGTAAGAATAGCTGACCACTTTGAAAAAGCTTTCTACAGGAAATATTGTGCGGTCTGTCACTGATATCTCGACTGTTGCAATTTCAGGGGCATGTGAATATAATAGCAGGAGCAATTTTACTTGTTCAAACCCAAGTTGTTAAGAAAAAACAATCTAGAACAAGCGGAGAAAAGTTAAGAATTTTCAAATGTCAGATAATATCGGTTGTCAAGAAGCCAGCTAGCTCTAACTTTGAATGGGGCTGATTATCGTTTGAAACATCAGCACATGCATACAGCATGTGCTCGGGAAAATCAACGGGCAAGCAGGCAGGCAGGCCAGCAATAAGGGATCAGCGTTGTGGGCGTAAGCGAATCATATGAGCCATTTTAGCTCAGTTTCCCCTCAGTTTATCTACCGATGATATGTCATCGGTTGCCCAATGGGGTTGAATCAGTTCGGTTTTGGCAACCCGGAATTTTCATACCCCTGATATTCTTAGGAGCAAGTAACAAAACCGTAACAAAACAAAGTAACAAGCCCACAAGTATACATATTAATTATATATCTAAAACATTTAATAGTAAGTGTATACGTAAGATAATTTTTTATGCGAGTATCAGTGTATTTACTGGGCTAGATTTGGATTTCGTGCAGTTTCCCCTTATAAACCGTGGGTGGGGAGGGCTGCGTGCGCACCCTGTAAATGACGACGATCTTTACCTTTTTTGGGGTGAAACGGGTAGAAATTTAAGATCAGCCAGATTATTACGGTAATAGGTACGCGTCCTAGGCCCGGAACTGTAAGTGTCATAATATGTATTTGAAACTTTATATTTGATGTGAATCAATTGGTATTAGCTGCAAGCAACTGACGAATGTAATTGATTTATGGCTGTGTTGAGTTGCGTTGCGCTGCGTTGCGTTACCAGTATATCGAATTGGTCTGCTAAAAGTGCCCGATTATTAAGCAGATTATACTGTGTTACCTACCATTATTTAGGCTGCTGCATATTATAAACCTGAGTTCAAGAATATACCATCGGAAAAGTCAAAGTTGCTAATTTGACAGTTTAGTTTATGGCAAAGATTCTTTCTACTTTGATATGTTTATCGTAGATTTAGATAGAATGGAATGATCTTTTTTAGTATGTCATAACAATGGTTAAAATCCATTAATTGCTAGATATTTTTTATCAAGGTGATTAGCTGTTGAGTAATTGCTGCATTGATTTTTTCATGTTGACTAACAGCTTATTTCAAGGGTGCAGCTTATATGTCGTTTATTTTGACTCTGCATGATTTGGGCTGCTCTCGGTAGAATCAGGGAGGAAAAACCCTACAAAAGAGGTCATTGAGTAAACGTAAGAATGGGGGGGGCTCTTTGATCAGTGAATAAACCTAAGGATAAATCTCTTTGATCAGTGAATAAATACAGAAAAGTGACGTTTAAACTACAGTGGATCTCTGGCACAAAGATTGTCAAGCATACCCGCGATATATCGACAGAACCAGCCGGGTTCAATTGATCCACCCATTTTTTTGATATAGCAGTAAATAACTGTCCTTCTCCAGGTCCATGTTCAACTCCCTCTCGCTGTCCAACTCCCTCTCCCTGTCCATCTTCGCCCCTCTCCATCTCCCCCCCTCTCCCCCTCCTCATCTCTCTCCCCTCCCTCTCCCATATATAAATTGATTCGTTCATTTTGGATGGAATAAATAGAAGCATTATAATCATGTTAAAGTTAAGAAAGGAAAAGGAATTCAATTGCAAAGCAAAGGCAAATCAAATCAGTTCATGGAGAGAAGATGTCAATGTCAATGTCCATAGCCAATTTTGATATTGCATATTATTACTATTCTTTGTCAGTACTATAATTATCTGAGGCTAAATATTATATATTTATTAAGAATTCTGTGATCCTAATTGGCCTGCTAATTTCTGACAGCCTTATCTGCTAACCTAACTGTACTACTAACTATAGTTTTAGCTATAGCTATCACTATCTGACCCCCCTATTGGACTCAGAAAAATCCTCTTAAAATACTTAATTTGACTATCAAAAGATTTCGGCAACTTTTGAAAACAATAAGCAACGGTTTTCTTGATTCTTTACTTTACTTTGCTTTAGTGTACTCGTATTCTACCTACTACCTGAAATCGTTCACCCCCTGAAGCACCCCACCTCTGATGCACCCCTGAACTCGAAGCTATAAATAGCCTCATTATCTTAACCAATCTGAAAGCTCAATGCCACTGAGCTTGGCCTGGCCTACCAAAAAAAAAAAAAAAATTTATTAAGCTGACTAAGTCAAGAAAACCAATACAAAAGCTTAACACCTTCTATTCCCCAAAATCCCTGCCATTTGCCATTGTCTAAAGTTAATTACGCGATTCTAGCATCTCTGCTCAGCTCAGCTTAGCTCCCTCGAAAAACAGGAGGGGTGTGTAATGTTCTCGGTGATTGGGATTTTACTTCTGCCAGTCTGGAAATTGGAAGTTGGAACTTGGCTTTTAACTTGCACCTTTTTAAAACTACGTACGGTAACGTGAAAAAAACAAAAACCGCTCACATTCACTTTATTTGTGCTAGCAATTCTCAACGATATAATTACGGATCAATCTTATAATTTCCTACTGTTGATTACATAATATTTTGTGTCCTTCATAGTGTCGTTTATCTTTGTCATAGTTGTCATCGTTGTCCAAATCGTTTGAAAACTGGCCTCGTCACTGATCTCTCTCGACAGCCATCTCGAAACTTTATTAGGGACATCTGCCAAAAATATTTCAGATAAACTGGAGCAGGAACTCCATTGACCATGTGGTAAGTATTTAATTTCATTCCATGAGCTTTTTTGTGGCTTTTGTTGGGTTTTTTTTTTTGGCTCAGTTCCATTGCATTGCCTGCCTTTTCCTTTCGTATGCTGTCCTCAGGGGTGGATGACATCAGCTAAACAACAAGAAACAAAAAAATCCTCATAAACTATTGGCTAACATATATAGGACAAGGGAAGTCGAAAGACCCGGTCTACTATCGACATCTACTAGTAATGGATCGTCAGCTAGCATTAATATTGCGGTTGGAATGAACGGGTCTGGTTCTGCCAATAGTTCCACCTCATCGTTTTTCCCAGCCCCTCCAAATTCTGGTGCTGGTACTCCTTCTATAACCATAGGAACCTCCTCAGTCACACAATTCGGCCATAATCGAATGATGAGTGCTTCTCCATCTTCAACCTCATCTTTGTTCGAAAATCCTACCATTTCTGTCGACCCGGCTGCTGGCATCTCGGGTAGTACGGTACGGTCCAGAAGTAGGGCTGGAACCTTGCCAAGCAGATTATCTCCAGGATTAATCGGTATAAATCGATTTGGAGGATCTTCTAATGCAATTGTGACGGATGCTTCCAAAAGCTTCTCATCTCCTTTTGATTCGCCTAATTTGGGGCCGATTGGCAGCATGAACAACAGCAACAGCAACATCAACAATATCGGCGGAAATACTTCCTCATACCATCAAAGACCTTTCAGACAGTCTCTACAATCATATCCAGATGGATCAAGCCGATTGTCTGTCGAATTGGATGATTTCCAACTGGCTAGAAGCAAGTCAAACTCTAGCAATCTAGAACCACCGAGCAGTGGATCTAGATTAAGATCCGGTTCTCTAAACATGCCCTCTGAAACAAGGCCTATGTTTGCGCCGTTTGGCTCCTCCATATGGGCAAGTCAGAATGGCAGCGGTGAAGCTGTACAAAGCCAGCAGCCACAAACTCAACCAACCATGCATGCTGCTTTATCTAATCAGAACGAGGACCCAATGAAACCTTTTCTGAATGAACTTTCGTCAAGAACAGATGTTTCTCGTCTGAGATCATACACTGTTAATACCCTACCTTATTCCATCACAGACGAGGAGGCAGACTTGATTTATGCTCAGCAACAATATCAAAAACAGGCACAAACACATTCTCGCCCTGCAATGCAGCCTCAGCATCTACATCCAATCTCAATGTCGAGCACCCGTCAGCGATCTGCCACTGTTTCCAGTCCAGACTCTCAATACAGGTACGCAACACAACCAAACCCTGCTGTTGCCTCAATTGGACAGCCTTCACCGCCGATAGAACAGAATTTGGCAGATCCAACAGAGGAACCTACTCGGTCTCTTTGGCTGGGAAAACTACCTCCTAATTGCCCCGTAAATAAGTTACAAGCACTTTTTGCAAACTATGGACCTGTGGAATCTGTTCGGATTCTTTCTAGCAAGAACTGCGGCTTTGTCAATTTCTCTGCCACTGAATATGCTATCAAAGCACGTGCAGCACTGAACGGCAAAGAATTATTCCCTAGTATGGGTCCATGTCGTGTTGGATTTGCAAAAGTTGTCGAGTCCTCTTCGCAATCACATGGACAGGACGGTACCGCATCATCTCAGAATATCACTTCTGGATCCAATGGTGAGCAACAACCAATTGCTGTCCCCCCTACTTTGAAACAGGCTCATGCTGATCTACTGGATATTTCTCAAATTCTAGGAGCTAATGCAGAGGAACTACAAACAAGTGTACACATGGTTGAAAGAGCGAAATCACGAACTTACTCCATGGAAATTGGCCCTATTCCTGATTTCAGAGCAGATAGAGTATATGATGCGCCGATTCTTAGGGAGATCAGGAAAAAAATCGATTCTGGAGTGTTTTCTGCAGAAGACACTGAGAATTTTGCTCTGGACTTTCTGGACGATGTTGCCGCTTTTGCTAGCGATTATGTTGGTAACACTGTGGTACAGAAACTGTTTGAAATCTGCTCGGAACCTGTTAAAGATATGATGCTTAAAAGAATCGCTCCTCATCTGGCAGCAATTGGTATTCATAAGAATGGAACATGGGCTGCTCAGAAGATTATTGATGTTTGTCGCACCAGTAGACAAACCAAACTGATTGCAGATGCACTGAGACCATATACGCAGCATCTGTTCTTGGACCAGTTTGGTAACTATGTAATTCAGTGTTGTCTCAAATTTGGAAGCCCTTGGAATGATTTTATTTTCGAGGCTATGCTAGCCGAATTCTTACCTATATCTCAAGGTAGGTTCGGTGCAAGGGCTATGAGGGCTTGTCTGGAAAGTCAATATGCAAGTCTTGCTCAACAACGACTGCTGGCAGCTGCTGTTATTGTTTATGCTGTACCATTGACGATGAATACAAATGGTGCTTTGCTGATAACATGGCTTTTGGATACTTGCACATTTACAAATCGACACCATGTACTTGCCCCTCGTCTTATCTCTCAGCTTGTTCCCCTGGCAACCCATAAACTGGCATCATTGACATTATTGAAGGTCGCCCACAGCGGAAACGAAGAGTCTGGCCAAATTATCCTGAATGCATTGTTCGGGGAACACTCAGAACATACCGGTGTGCTAGAAGCTATTCTTAGGGATCCTCATCATGGTCCTACATTTATTTACAAAGTACTGTCTACTACATCACTGGTGGAAGGCATGAGTAGGCATATTGCAATAGGAAAGATCAGGGCTATACTTGGTACAATCAACACAAGTGCTAACATGAGTGTTTACCGAAGACTTATGGAAGAAGTTGGATTAGTGACTGTTCAGCAGCAACAGGCAGTACCTGGTAACCCAAACGGATTAAGAATGGAGTCAAACATGTCAGCTGCTAAGAACAGACGACCCGTCAGAGGTCAGACACAAGGACACATGTCAGCTGGCACAAACCAAGGATACTACGAACAAACTCAATTCAATGATATGAGACTTGGGATGGAACAAATGTCTCTTGGAAACAACTCTGGACCTCAAAGAATGCCTCAGCAGATGATGTATGCTCCGCCTCAGCAATACTCTCAACCATCCTATGGTAATGAGTACTACATGAACTCACAGGACGTGAATAATGGTGGGTCACCATATCCTGGATATTCAGCGCAGCCGCTACAAACATATGTAGCAACACCACATCAAGGTTATGCAATGCAAGCCGGACACCAACAATACTATGCTTCTGATCGTCAGGAGTAATATGAAAGGAAGAAAAAAGGAAATATGAAATGCCACACCGCATGGAATAAAGTATATCTGTATATATATAAATCTCGTCAAATAAAAATATGCAATGTAAGTTAAAGAGTTTGTTCCCTTCAGTTATTGAGATGGCTTTACAGGATAACCTTCAATATAGTTGGTGGCTCGTTCTCCTTCTTGCTCTATCATCTCGATAATTGCTTCACATTTTGATTTCAGCACCTCTTCTCCTTTTGCGGCTAACATCTGCGTAAACTCTAACACCGTATTATTTCTGATAGAGTCACTGAGGTTCAAAATATGTAAACGATCACTGTTAGCGTCCAAGTCTTGCAGCACTGAGAACACTTGGTCAGCATCCGTACGTGACCATCCACTATTTCTAGCAGGAGGTGTACCTATTGGGGTTGAGGTTTCCATAGGTGAATGTTCCAGTTGCTGTATGTCATCTTCATAAATAATAGCATTCTTAGGTAATTGCGCTTCTGTACTCATTGTAGAAGACGAGAATCGTTTCCAATTATTGGAATCAAGAGATTTATTTTCTTCTTCTTCTTCTTCTTCTTCTTCTTCTTCATCATTATCCATGAAACTTTCTTGATCAAGAGATGTTACTGGTTCAATAGGCTCGGATATTGGAACAATATCTTTCGTAAGGCAAGAGTCATTAGCAGCTTCACTAATAGCGTTGGACAGTGACTCGTATGTTGAGACGACGGCAGGTTCTACAGGTAACAGAGAAGAAATGTGTCCATCAAATATGCTAGGTTGAGCTTTTGGCACCTTGCTTGATAAGATATCCTCGTTCTGGAGCTTAGCCTTCTCATCATTCTTTTTGACCGTCTTTTCTTTGACTTTCAACGCATCTGTATCCTTTTCTTTTTCTTTTTCCGTTTCTTCTTTCTTTTTCTTCTTCTCTTTTGGTTCACGAGGTGCCCTAGGGAACGCCCCGGGGAATCTGGAAAGTATTTCAGATACTTCATGATCCGAATTGCTCACAGTACTATTGGATCCAGCACTCGAAACAGCTGATGTCGCACTGCTAGCACTAAAAATAGAGCTGGTAGCGGAGGTATTACCTACATGGTTACCAACTTCTTCCTTGTTTGTTGATTTCGGCAGTTTTGACTCCAAGAAAGAATCCATCTCATGAGGTTCAATGATTTCAACACTCTTCTTCGATCTCACTGTAGACAAGGAGCTGCCACGAGACTTTTTTGACATAGAACTCACTAATTCATCAGAACTCAGTCTCTTTTTAGATTGTTCATCAACGCTAGTATCCAAATCAGATTGAACAGAGAAGAAGGAAGAAGAGTTCGATGTTATATTCACGGATTCCTCTTCTGACGCAGGTGTCTTGAAAAAGAGGCATTCAGGATTTCTTCGTTTATGCTCTTCAAAAGGGTCATCTCTTGGCTCCCATCCATTGAGCTCGATATTGCAGAAACAACAAGAGACTAAGTCGTCGCCAATGCTAACAGGATTGTAATAGAACCCCGCTTTAGCCATCAATTTACTGTTAGGTTTCCAGCCTCGTTTCTGCTCATGGGGCCAATGAGTAAAAGTTTCCAACCGACCATTATATGCAGCATTACTGTGTGGATTGAAGTCGATATCATTGCTCTCATGTTCCCATGGTTTAGCGGTTATAAACGCCCAACAACAGGTCTTAGCATGCAAATAATGCTCCTGTTTCGGAATATCCTGGGGTTCCCAGCCATCCATGGAATTCTGACACATAAAACAAGTGACATTGTCTAGTGACTCAGGTGTAGGATAAAAATAGAAGCCAGCTTCAGCGAGTTGTTGCGGTTGAGGTTGATCCAGGGGCCAGTCCGTATAAGCCTTTTTTTTGCTTTTTGCCTTGCTACCTTGTATCTTGGCTTCTGTAAAAGAGGCTAACCGAGCATCATAAGTATAGTAAGCAGGCTTTTTCATGGCGGTGCTTGCTGTTTTGTTTTGTTGATAATAAGTTAAGTCTCCAAGCTTGTTGTGTGGGTAAACAAAACACAGGGAGGGAAACGTAAAACCGTGTGAGCGCAATTGTCGTGTTTCGCGGTGGTGATGGATAGCGCCGCACCATAGACTTAGAAACACAATACCGATATGACAAGAACATTAATTCAAAATGACTAGACCTTATTATATAGTATTTGGCTGTATTCCTTTAGAAATGATATATATTCTATATTTTGATATTTGCTAGATAACTAATATAATAGGAAGAATTTAAGCCAGTAGGTGCTGCGTCAGGGGGAAAGTGATGCCTAAAGTTCAATCTTCATAAAAGACTAGACAACAAAGGATATGGTAAAGAAAAGTACATCCTTTTAGTTATTAAGAGGGTAGACAATAGATTAAAGCTATATCAAACTAACTACTCGCTTTCTTCAGACTCGCTCTCAGCTTCTTCAAGCCAATCCAGGAACGGTTTAGCAGCTTTTCGCACTTTTTTGGAAGTATCCTTATCAACATATCTCTTACTAGCCTTAGTACCCCATTTACTGACAACTTCCTCAGAAATAAGGTCTTCATCATACAGCTTGAACAAGATATTAGGGATATCCTTGATGTTATCAGGATATGTCAAACCAATAAGACGTTCAATACCGCCGAGCAATGCCTTCTCGTGGTTCTTCGAAATAACAAGTTTAGACAAGATACCAGAGTGTTCTGGGATCTCTTGGACAATGTTTTCAGTGAAGATAGTCTGGGCTAAGACCTGGACTGTTCTATGACGTTGGTCAATGTCCAATTCCTTTGCCTTTTTGTAGATTTCGACATCATTAGGGTGATCATTAGTAATCCACTCACCGAGCTCATTGTAAGCAGCATTATGGGATTCATCCTCATCCTCGTCTACTTTCAGAACAGCTAAACTCTTTTCTAATTCTCGTTGTCGAGCTTTGACAGCTTCCTCAGAAACATCGGTTGTCCAGTTGTCTTCATCTTCATTACCTTTGAGATGTTTGATATGAGAAGCTTCAGCATTGATTCGACGAGTCAACTCATCATCATCGGTATGGCCAGGAGAATAATTAGCATCTTTAGAAGCGTCATCACCATTCTCATCGCCTTGAGCAGCAGTACTTGTACTAGCAGATGCACCAGCAGTCTTCTTACCCTTGGCAGAAGAAGGTGGGTTCTTCAGAATATAAGTAGACAACTTATGGATAGGGTCGATTTTGGTTCGTTTACCACAGGCTTTACAATCTCTGGTCAACAAGCCACCTTTCAATACAATGATATCTGTTTCAGGGTTCTTACAAGAGCCACACAAAACAAATTTGTTGATGAAACCATCCAAAAGATCTTGAAGCTTGTGAGAATCATGGACACCATTAACAAGATATCGGTCATTGACTTCATCAATGTTAGAAAGGGCCCCTAATTCGATACCGAAGTATTTGATTAAATAAGAAGGAGGTCTTGACAAGGCCCGTGCGACATCAGACGCATTCACAACAGCAGTCTTAATACCGTTACCTCGACCTTCAATCTTGGACACAATAGGAGGCATTTTGTACCTATAAAAAGGGTCCTTATTATCCCTGCAAATATTGATATACGACATTTTTTAAACAGAGGATTTTCTATTATGCTCAACTGTAATTGGATATCCGTTTTCGTGTAGTTTTCTGTAATATTTTGATTGAACCTGGATTATTGAAATACCAAAGCATATGTTGGCCACTGAATCTGCGGTGTGGTCGTTCTGTTAATATCTGGAGATTCTTAGAGATTCAAAAACTTGAGTTGAATCAAAAGTCGGCAAAGTATATTCCGGTTGAGTGGGTTTATATATATATATTTTTCAACCTATTTTCTTTTCGAATGTATATATTCAAGTAGAAAAAAATTATTTCAAAAAATTCTTTTCAAAGGGTTGAAATTTGGAAAAGTAAAGTGTAAAACTGACAAATGAAAAATCCAAAGTGAAAAGTTAGAGCGTAAGAGGCAAAAAAAAAAGTTGACGTGGGTGAAAATTTCAGTTTCGTTGTGTGCCTTTCTTGCTTGAGCTTGTCGGTCGGTCGGTCGGTCGGTCAGTCAGTTAGAATCCATTTATGTGCCGGGTAATTGGCGAAGTCTATATAGCCTTACCTATGGGCGTATTGTAGTCGAGTGATCAGAGCTTGAGCCTGAGCTTAAAAAAACAAAAAACAAAAAAAACAAAAAATTCTTCACCGACGAACATGAGATTACATAAGCAACCCGAGTTCGCGCAAAACCAACATGAAATATAACAACATAAACATAATTAAAATGATATTTACAATTCTATTACAATTAAACGTATAAAAGTCGAATGCATTTATCGATTCTATTGTTAGTTTAATTCTTATAACATCATGTTAAAAAGGAGTACTCATTTTGAAGACTGAAGTATAATTTTTCTCATCTTGGACAAAAGCCTATGTGTGGTGCATGAACATATTAATCACTGCACTCCTTAAGGAGATAATACTTACAATAAGGTTCCGACTGCTTGTGATATGAGCTTGGGGTTGGCATGTTGGTTGGTCTATAATGGTTAATAATATGAAACAAACCTTATATACAACATGCTCTTTCAGTGTTCAAGGATTGTCTTTCTCTCCATATGGATGTCAGAGAGATTCTCAACTTGTTAAACTCATCATTTAGAGCCAAAGTAATAATCTGCTGCACTTACAAAAAAAATGAATACCAACCAGAACACCACAGCTGTAGCAGTGCCTGGGGGCTACAATGAAATAATATTTTAAACAATATAACTGTATAAAACTTTAGAAAGGAGTATCCATGGGATCGACGGTGTCATCGTAGTAAGGACCGACGATGGGAAGCTTCTCGTAGATCTTCTTTCTAAGCAAAGGAATGGAGTCAACAAAGAACAGCACACCGATACCAGCAGTAGCACCCCAAATAGCAAGAGGGAATTTCCTAAAATGTTAGAAACAGAATTGCCACACAAGCATATGGGTGAAAACTTACCATTTTGCTATGCCGGGAATGCTGAAATTGTATATGCTAGGAACCGACTTATATTTAGGAGCGGAAATGTAAGACTAATAGAATGTTAGAAAAATTCCTCCAAATGAGATTGATATATCACTATAGATATCTTGATTGTAGTTGATTTACTTACTCTCACTGCCATCTTGTTTAATCTATTTAGAAGTGTCTGTCTGATGTTAGAAAAGGTAAAAAGCTGATTGGCTTATGTTGGGAAAGGATTTTTCGTTGGCTCATGTTTGAGTTACCCTTCAGAGACCCAGAGGTTACCCTGCAGATGAATTGGCACACATCAATCAGGGGTACCAGATTTTCACAGAAAAAGCACAATATCTTGCAACAAATCTATATTATTTGAATTAAGAACTAAATTAATATATTTCTATGCTCAGCTTAGTGCATTTCACATTTGTTTTCATGTCGCTTACTCGTGTTATCGTTGGTTCTTCTGCTAAAGCGTATTCAGCTTCACCAAACCGATGAGCCACAAAATTATTTTGGTAAAAAAAAACCATTTCATTGATTCACAAACTTTTGGATTTTTGTAAATTGCCAATTTCTAAAAACTTTTGGGTTCTTGGGGTTTTCTGAATTTTCGTGGATTTACTGCGCATAATTATGCGGAGGATCAATTGTTCGTCCAAAATAGGAAACGCCTCTTCGAAAAGCATGCTTCAGCTTGTGGATCTCTCATACACGTAAAAAAAAGGTTTCGCAAATATGTGTTGAGTGCGCGGTTTATACTAGCAGCAACTCTATAAGGTCGCCAAGTATAATTTTATTTTATTTCTTGGCATTATTTGGTCCGAAATCACATATCTTCTTTGGACATGGGTTCCCCTGAAAAACAACTGCAACTGTATCAAGAGCCGCAAGTTTTTTTTGGTTTGACAGCATGTTAAAAAGTAGTACTAGGATTAATTCGATGACCACATGGCTAAATGAGCTGACTCGTGTGCAATGAGAGAGCGTATGTAAGAGCTGGCCTGAACATCATGTTTATTGCCCGAATCAGGCGAGCATACGTCCCAATTGGGTAGTTACATAACCTAATAGGGAAATAGCGGCATGCACTGGAGATAGTTACTTCAGCCGTGCATTCCGCAACCGAAACTGACGTTTAACAATATTTACACAGAACCGCGTTTATTCTTATATATCATTTTGTTTGGTTTTTTTGGCGTTTTTAATCTATCTTCTTTTTATCAGTATCAACAGTGTGTTTGTTTTGTTGATATTCAATATCCTAGTAGCCCTGACCTACTGTCGTTGATCTACCAAACGAATCTTATGAGGGAACTAAACGGATCCGTACTTGCCTATACTTCAGCTAGCATACCAGATGATGAGAACGTGAACTATTCGGCTATCGATGTCGCTATACCAATGAACTCACAGAATGGGAATAGTCGATTTCGTCAGTTTAAGAAGCGACCTGCTATTACTGTTCACTCCAATAGTAATAGTCTAGAAACTTGTCACTCAAAGAGCAGTGGACCGAGCTTTCCCAGAGTGGACAATAATTACGAAGTGAATCATACCATATTGACTACTCCCGATTATGTATTAGTATTCAAAGAATTGAGAACTACTACTCGAGTATATTTCTATGAAAAATCAGATATTAGTCATCCAATTACGACTGTCAAGGATTTCAAATGTAGCAATTTCTCCACACTTTGTGTTTCTAAAAATGGTCAATATTTGCTAAGTCAATTAGGTCCCTGGGATATATCAGTCTGGAAGATTTCTAATTGCAAATTGACGTTACATGGCAAATGGCAGTTGTCAGAGGCTCAAGGCGAAATACGAACGGCTTGTTGGCCCGGCGATGCTCAAGAAATTCTTGTTGGTACTGACAGAGGATATCTCATTAGTATCAAAATCGACACTCCTTATATTAGCTTTACGCTGCCGTTAATCAATAGTTCTGAAACGACAGCCTTTAGTGAAATCGTCTCAGTTGCTGCCTGCCCCTTTTCTCCAAGAATATACGCCGTTTCCTATGCATCCAATCAGATTGTGATATACGATGGTAGCAAGGAAATCGTATGTTTAGACCAGAAAAACGCCAGTACGGAATCTCTTGTCAACTCTTACAAAGAATTACACGTTATCCAAAACAAAGACGATTCCTCACCTATTTATAATCTGGCCTGGCATAGATCGTCGAATCCTCATCGCCAGGCTTTAGCTGGATCTAAAGATGGAAAATTGTATATCTGGTCTGTCAATTTAGGCCATTCTGTGAACCGAATCCGATGTCGGCAATTACCCGAGAATCATGAAGTTTCTCCATATAACAACCTCGCAACATTCTCTCAGTGGTATAAAAATGCTGCCTTGGTTAGAGTCTCATCTTCAGGAGTAGTACTTTCTTATATTGCCAGTAAAGAAGATGCTCACAAGACAGTATTCGAATCACAGTCTAGGCATATTGCTGCAGCAGCGGTAGAGTCAGCCTTGGACAGGATCTGGGTTTTAGAAGCTGAATATCTCAAATGTATCAGTTTAATATCAGGTGAAATATTGGACGAAGAAGCTGCTCTGGAGTTTTTCCTGGAAACCGAATTGCCAATGAGCCCAGAACCTAGTCCGACCGACTTTCAGTTTGATACTACCACAGAAACTGATCTTTTAAAGGATCAATCTGGCAGCTTGTTTTACCAGCAAAAACTGCCGAGTAACATAACCTTGGATCGTATGGATGATACCCAGACTTCTGATATCAGTTCAGCGGATGAATCTGAAGTATCACTTGTACAGCAACCAGCAGAACCCTCAGAGTCACATGGTATCGTATTCAGTGCCCCATTTAGTGATACGAACTCGTCTCAGGAGTCAATGATTGATGATTTGGACCAAAGTGTAAAGGAATCCATATTACCTTCCGAATTACCTTCAGAATCACATGACTCTGTACCCAAATTGAAGGCGGCATCCAACGCGTTCTCACCATATCCATCATCTTCACCAGCGGAAAGTTTCCAAAGACTGGACGATTCTTTAGGAAACCTGAGTGCAGTAGAAGAGGGATTCAAACAGCTGGGGCTTGTGGTGGATTCTAGTGCTGACAGTGAATCGTCACCTCTATCAAATTCACAATTCAGAATACCAGACAGGCATCCTAGTAGATACCGTGCATCTCCAGCGCAAACAACAAGAGTAACGGTAGACTGGGAATATTATCTAGGGCAGTACGACAAGGGCAAGCTGGCACTTCCCTCGTTACAAACTGATACCGAACGAGGCGGCGAAGATAGTGGATTCTTATCTGATGACGGAACACCATTGGCTAGTCCTTTGGATATATTTTTTCAGCAGCCGTCACCTCGAGGCAAAATGGATGGCTTTAACACCAAGCCCAATCGTATAAGTATTGTCGACGAGGATTTATTTATTAGTTAACCAACTTATTGTGTGTGTATTCATGTACTTTGAATTTGAATGAACTACAAAACTAAGAGCTCCAAAATAAATGACCTAAAAAAAGAAGCTAAAACATTTGATTAGAATATATATTGTAATACAACAAAAAAAAAAGATTCAAAGAATACAAAAAAAATATAGTGACAACCGAGGGATTCGAACCCTCGCCTCCGAAGAGATAGGAACCTTAATCCTACGCCTTAGACCAACTCGGCCAGGTTGCCTGGAACTTACAAAATCTGCTTTTTCAATAGTATATATAGATTCAATGCTGAGTAATTGCTGACTAAGCACGTTTAAATATTGTCCTAATGAATTATAAATACCATCCAATATATTCAACAACTAAATAAATTCTAAATCATACAAAATAAACTTCAGGGAGTGTTGTGGTGGCTGCTAAAATGAGTTGCAAATATAATTAGTCATTACTTACATAACAGGTTTGTGTTACCGCGGCAACCGCGTCTCTAAACACGCTAAAAACCAAAACAAAACAAAAGCCAACACCACCTCGTCACTTTTTACTTCTCCTATTTTTTCTAACCTATCAAACGAATTGTTGCTCGTGTCGATCAACGAACAAAGGACTCATTTCAATACCCTTAGATTTTTCTTGATACCCTAATATGAGAGAAATTGTAAGTAAACGAAATATATCTGTTATCAGCGACTAGAGATCTGTGACATTGCACTGTTGATGTGCCTTCATCGTTGAATAAGCGCTGCCAGAAGGCATAATCACGCGTGAGTAACACCCAAAGCCGCTTAAACTATTTTGAATCCCATGCTAAATATGGAACATTTGTTTTAGTGTCTTTTGTTGTTGCTCACTGTATTGTTACAGCAGTTTATCACTTTATTCAGGGGTACTAACATGTTTAGATTCATTTATCAGCCGGTCAATGTGGTAACCAGATTGGTGCCGCCTTCTGGCAGACCATCAGTGAAGAGCATGGTATTGATAATGATGGTAACTTCAAAGGAGACTCTCACCTTCAGAGTGATAGATTGAGCGTATACTATAATCAAGCTCAGAATGGAAAATGGGTTCCTAGAACCGTACTGGTTGATTTAGAACCCGGTACAATGGACGCAGTAAGATCGGGACCATTTGGAAATCTTTTCCGACCTGATAATCTGGTGTTTGGCCAGAATGGTGCTGGTAATAACTGGGCCAAAGGTCATTATACCGAAGGTGCTGAGTTGGTAGACCAAGTCATGGATGTTGTTAGACGAGAAGCTGAGAATGCTGACAGTTTGCAAGGTTTCCAGATTTCGCACTCTCTTGGTGGTGGTACTGGTTCCGGCATGGGTACTTTGTTGATTTCTCGAATTAGAGAAGAATATAATGACAGAATGATGGCTACATTTTCAGTCATGCCGAGTCCTAAAGTTTCTGACACAGTTGTGGAACCTTACAATGCTACTTTATCTATTAACCAGCTGGTCGAATATGCTGATGAGACTTTCTGTATCGACAATGAAGCCTTATATAATATCTGTCAAAATACTTTGAAACTGAAGCAACCTACTCATGCCGACTTGAACAACCTAGTTAGTGGTGTCATGAGTGGTATTACCACTTGTTTAAGATTCCCTGGCCAATTGAATAGTGACTTGAGAAAGTTGGCAGTAAACATGGTTCCCTTCACAAGATTACATTTCTTCACTGTTGGTTATGCTCCTTTGACTTCCATTAATTCCAAGAGCTTCAGATCTCTTACAGTTGCTGAACTGACTCAGCAGATGTTTGATCCTGCCAATATGATGTCTGCTGCTGACCCTAGAAATGGTAAATACTTGACTGTTGCAGCCTTTTTCCGAGGTAAGGTTGGTATGAAAGATGTCGAAGATCAAATGAACCTCATGCAAAAGAAGCACCAGTCTCAGTTTGTGGAATGGATCCCTAGTAACGTACAACAGGCTGTTTGCTCCATCGCACCTAAAGGCTTGCCCATGTCTGCTACTTTTATCGCTAATACTACCAGTATTCAGGAAGTGTTCACAAGAATCAACGACCAATTCAGCGCGATGTTCCGAAGAAAGGCTTTCTTGCATTGGTATACTAATGAAGGTATGGAAGAGGTCGAGTTTACCGAAGCTGAGTCTAATATGATTGACTTGGTAAATGAATATCAACAGTACCAGGAAGCTTCCATTGATGATATGGAAGATGAGCTTGTTTATGAAGAAGAGGCTGATGGTTTCATTCCTGAAGATCAGTTGTAAGTGAAGGAAAAACGGCTTGTTTAATGATTGTTGTTTGGAAACGCTTTTTAGCTGTGATTTTCTGTTTTATTGTCGATTAGTTAATACATGGATTATTGAAAATTATTGTAGTAATTATAGATGTATATTTGGATCGTGATGAAATGTGATGAGATGAGCATCGACGAAGTTTGTTAAGATAATGCACGTATCACGTGACTAGATCTTGATTATGTTTACACGCTTCTGAGGACATCCAAAAAGCTTGTTCTATGAACAGTGCCAAAACCGCCGTGTCTAACGACAAAACCACTGAAATATAAGATATGCCGCTGGCTCAGAAAAGTGGTGGCACACAGCCGCCCAAATTCTTTAGGCTGAATGACGTGACTCAAAAGCCTATCGTTATCTCCAAAGTTTCCTTAGGTCCAGGATCAGGTTCATCCTCCAGTGGTTCAACTGTTTCTGATCCGGGGATAAGTAGCAACAGCAACGGAAAAACTTATAGTGCTAGTGGTAAATCTACACCTATAAGAATAGAAAGAGTGTCGCGAAATTTGGCAGCAAACTCGCCGAATTTGACGCCGGATCATAGCCAAATCACATCAACATCACTTACGTTAACAAGGGGATCTGGCGCTACCAGCCCTATATTTAAACAGAATTCTAAGCAGTACCTTCAACACCCACAATTGCATAAGAGGCCAAGTTCTCAAAACTTGAGAGCGTCTGTCCAAAGTGCTGATACTACTACAACATCTTCTAAACTACTTGCATCACCCAATATTACACAGACTACAACGACATCAAGTAGTGTGAAGTACAAGGTATCATCGCACTCCCCTCTTGGAAAGTCACAAAGACAGATCCAAGATTTGGAAATCTCCAACAAGTCATTGTTGAGAATCAATAAGTTTCTCGAGAAACGGTTACGACGACAACAGGATGAATTAGATATCCTGAAAGAGAATATGGGCCAGCAAAATGAGATCACCAAGTATTCTGCTGACGATATTGAGGAAATTGAAGAGGAAGATCAGGAATACCCTGAGGTACAGCAAGTGACCTTGAATCATCTGGAAAGGCTTCAACTAGAAGACGAGACAAACCGTACAATACACAAATGCATTTATATGACGGAACGACTTTTGAAAGATGCACAAGCAGCTATAAATTATAATGTGAATCCAGAAAGTATACGAATAGGAGGTAAGGTTGTTTTTCGAGATGAGCCTGAGTCTGAGTCTGAACTTGAGCCAGAGCCAGAGCCAGAGCCAGAGCCAGAGCCTTCAATTGAAAAGGAAAATCTGATATGATATGATATGATATGACATTGTATTATATCATATAATCTACATGCAAAACTAGAACAACACTAAAGATCCCTTCTATGAATCACCAGCAAGCGGACTGAATCCAGTTGGATTAGATCTTAGAACTTTGGAACCAAGCTTAGAAACCCATCCTGGCCATGGTCTTACAATATAAAAAACCACTACACCAGAAAGTATAAATAGTCCAACAAACATCGACTGAACAGGCTTTTCGAACAACGTTCTTGACACAAGGAAGAGTGCAACACAACAGAACATCACCGGGGTGATAATGAAAGTTTTATAGGGCCTAGCTAGAGAAGGCTCACGGAAACGTAGCACAATGACACCAAAAACCGTCAAAAAGTAAAACATATACCCTGCTACACCGTAAAAAGTGAGCAATGAATCAAACTCACCCACGACAATGAAAACCGCTGTAAGGGCAGTTTGTAAAAGAAATGCATTAATAGGAGTTCCACGGGTTGCATTAACTTTAGAGAAAAGTTTGGGCAGGAAACCTTCTTCTGCAGAAGAATACACAAGTCTTGCAGATGAAAAGATTGAAGCATTGAGTGAACCAATACATGATATGGATATGAGAATAGCAAACAACACACCAGTAGCTTTGTTGTGAAACATGACTTGAACGAAAGTCAATGCCACAGAAGTAGCACTCTTAATCTGTACTTCAGATAATACTGAATAATAAGCAAGGTTTGTAGCCAAGTATGCAATGATAACAGTAGGCATAGCAGTATGGATCACTTTAGGCAAATCTCTTGCGGCATCTCTCATTTCTGCCGACACATAATTGACATTATCCCACCCATCATATGCCCACAATCCAGCATAAAGTGCTATTGCATAATCACCGAGGTTTGTAGATGAACCTTCGAACAGTCCTCCGTAGCTGCCGTCAGCATTACCAGAGAACAAGGCGCCGTCATGTGACTTGGTAATTGCATTGACTAAGCCAATGATAGAAATTGCCATCAATATAGCTATTTTAATGACCAGAAATGCAAAGCCAGCATGAGCGCCTAACCTGGTGCTGAAACAATTCAATGCTGTTATCAATGTTAAAGCCAACAAACCAATTGCTTTCTGTACCCAATATGAAGTAGCAAAATCACCACCAAGTCCTCTGCCAAGATATTCAGCAAATATAATTGACAATATAGCCGCACTACCAGGTTTGAGAATGGCTATACATGTCCAAGAAAACAGAAACGACGGCAGAGCTCCGAATATATGGTTTAAATAGGCCTGAGACGATCCATTTAATGGAATAGCGCTTCCAAGTTCTGCAAATGAACTCGCACCTGTCCATGCCAATAGTCCTGCCACTGTCCATACAATTAGAGAACTACCTACAGATCCTGCATGTTCATTAACTTGGTTTGGTGATGCGAATATTCCGGACCCGATTTGAAGACCGATAACCAAAGCCAAACCATGCAAATAACTGAGTTTTTTTTGTTTTTCCAGCCGGGATCCCGAAATTTCATCGATTGTAGCGGTTAGATGATACCAATCTTCATTCAATAGGCTGACACTGGTAGATCGTTGAGTATTATCAAACTCTCCGGAAGCTATAGGAGTCAGTCCTCTATCCGACACAGATCGTGAACCACTAGAAATTTCGTCATCAGAAGTTGCCAATGATGCTAGCTCAAAAGAATCTCCTCTTTCTCTTGTAGACTCATTAATTCTATTGTAAGAAGTCATGCTGTAAGATCGATCATTAAAAGAGGTGAAAGTTTCAGTTATTTTGGCTTCAGTTATTGATATTCCGAGGAAGCTAAAGTGGGTGGACATTGAGAAGTCGAGGAGATAATATAACAAGAGAATAAAGTAGCAATAACAAGTAAAAATTATAATCTAATATCAAATATCAAATATTAATAAATAAAATAAACCATATATTCTTTTTAAAACTGTTTTTATTTCCTATTTTGGCAATTATAGCACAGATCACTTTTTCTGGACCTTTCTGCTACAGCCGCACTATGGACTTATGATATATACAATGCCGTCGTCAATTGTGGCACCTTTTTTGAATCCTCACTTGTAACAACCACTTTGCCACTCAAACTTGAATACTATGGATTATCAGTCGGCTAGAAATGTCTCGAACAGTTCTACAGAAACTGTGAGTGTGAATCATAGAGCTTTGATAACGCGTACTTTGACCAAATATCCCGTTGATTATGCTCTTTATCGAGAACTACTGCAGAATTCTGCTGATGCATCTGCCTCAGATGTGGATATCACATTTCATGGCCAAACCAAATTACCCGATGATCAGATTCATAATGTGCATAATCATCCTATTAACAGATTGACTGTGAAAAACAATGGCCAGTATTTCGAAGAAGATGATTGGAATCGTCTCAAGGAAATCGCCAAGGGTAATCCGAATGAGTCCAAGATTGGCGCTTTTGGCGTAGGATTTTATTCTGTTTTCGAGCTGACTGAAGAGCCCTTGGTTCATTCTGGCACTCAAATCATGTCTTTTCGTTATATCGGAGACCAGTTGCATTATGTGAAGCAAAAAGCTCAGTCGTCTGACGGCTGGACTATTGTTGACCTGCCTTATAAACAGACTGGAGTTATGCCAAATCTTGCACAATTCACTGCTTTTTTGACTCAAAGTTTTATGCTTGTACCTTTGATGAAGATTACTGTGAAATTGGATGACTTGATTCTGTTTGAACTACATAAAGTGAAATCACCTGCCAATTCAATGTCTATTCCTGGTTCTATTGATAGATATTGCGGTGAAAGAACTTTGTATTTGAAGAGGATGGAAATTGAGGCTCAAAAGGTAGAAATTAGTTACAGAAATGTCACTCAAATGAGTACATCTAAATCGGCTGTTTTAAACCTCGGCAGAAAGCTCTTTTCCTCTTTGGTCACATCGTCATCAGATCCAGCTGAAATCACAAAAGCCGTATGTTTCTTGCGAAAAGTCACTGCCGAAATCCAGGTTTCTGTATCAAAGTCATTTGCCAATGAAATGAAAGCTACAGTAATGAAACCTCCACCTCCTGTCGCTATTTGTGCAATGCTGACTTTCAATAAAGAAGAACAAGAACAATCTCAGGTGAAACCTCCATTGCTCAATTACATGTTTCCTCAGGACCCAGATGATGCTAAGATATTTGTTGGATTCCCTACAAAACAAACCCCAGGTTTCAAGTCTCACTTAGCAATGAATCAATTGATACCTACCATGGAACGTACGGTTATTGATATGGCAAACAGATCAGTTAAAACTTGGAATGGCAATATGTTAGCAATGGCTGGTGTTATAGCTCGAGTAGTATATGAGTACGAGATGACACAACTGGCTGTGGCTCACTCTAAATCTTCAGGCGGGAAAAAACTACTCAGAGAGTCCGCATCTCACATCATGGCTAGATTCTATATTGATAGGTCCAATCCGGATCAATTGATAGGCGAGACAATTGCTGAAGGGTTTTGGAAATGTTCGTCAGAGTTTTCTGTTCTAAGTCAGCATGGAATTACAAACTCATCACAGGTGAAGATTGCTGATAACGCAGCTTTTGTGAAGACTATCCCTGTAATACCTTCTAAACTTTCTCCAGAGGCCAAGAAGTTTTTGAAGTATCCAATCTCGCTGGGTTATATCAAAGCAATAACTGTTGAAGACGTCGTTCAAGATCTTCAATCGAGATCACTAAGCAAAGAAGACTTTGAAGAATTCATGGCTTGGGGCTCTAGACTGGCTCCTTATGTGTTTAAAAGGTGTATATCAGCAGCCGTTGTAGGAGATATTCCTCTTGGCCAAGTTACTCATTATCAAAGCGTATTTGTCCTGGACTCGTCATTTCCTATCCCTCCATCTTGCTTACCTCATACGCTGGTGAATAATATATCTCAAGCACAATTAGATGCTGCAGGATGGATGTCACTGAAAGTAGTCCCGACATGGTTGCAGTACATTATAGAGCAGTCAAAAGGTGATAATGCTGATATAAATATCTCATTGAACCCTGGCTTTGCAAACAAGGTGATTAACAAGCTGGATTCATTAATCACAGCAGATAAAACCATTGCTTATGGAATGTTAGAAAATGTCGACTGTATCCCCACCATCAATCATGGCGTTAAATGTCCACGTGAAGTTTACTTCAGCAAAATCGATTTGTTCCCGGATTTGCCTGTGATTTCGCCTTTGATATCTGCTTCGAAGACCTTCTTATCGAACTTAGGTGTCAGGGAGACTATTAATATGCAAATAGTCATGAAAACATTGCATGAAGATGTAGCTTCTTCTTTGAGATGGTCTGGTGAAGACGTGATTGAATTTATTCAACAGAATCAATCCTCTTTGAAAAAAAGCGACTGGGAAGTGTTGAAGACGACACCCTTTTTGAAAATTACCGGTCGCGAAGGAGACTTCATTGCTAAGCAACTTTATGCTCCTAATACTGCTTTGAGATCTTTAGGTTTCCCTGTTCTTGCTTGGAGTAAGGACTGGTCAGATGATAATGCTGAAGCCCGGCTTTTGTATAAAATTGGTCTCAGAAAATGCCCTCCTTTAACTGAATTGTTCAAGAAAGGATGCACATCGGATGTGGATACTCACAGAGCAGTCGAGTATTATTTGTATGGATACAAGAGAGATTGGTATTCCAAGAAAGAATGTGGCTCCATCACGGATTACGCAGTTATCCCATGCACAATGGCTGATGGTAAACAGCTTTTTGTGGCACCTGCTAAATGTTATACTGATACAGAGATTCGTATGTTTGGACTCCCTGTGATTTCAAACCATTTAGCCGAACAGGCTTCCGATTTTGGCCTTAAGAAAAAGCCATCAACCAGTCAACTCATTTCCATTTTGATCAACAAACCACCGGATTCTTTGGTTAAAGCTAACAAATGCTTTGAATACTTAGCTAGTGCAGCCCCTGATTTGACGAAGACTCAAGCCAAAGAATTGAACTCTGCTAAGATTATCCCCACTGATACCAAAGGTATATTCATTGCACCTAAGGATACATATCTAGAATCGGTTTCGTCGGACTATAATGAACGCGAGGATCTTCGTTTCATGCGAAAGTTTTTCTCGTTTGTTTCAGTGTCATCAGCAGCACAGGTTTTCCTTCACAAGATTGGTATGCGTTCGAGTCCTAGTACAGTTGATCGAGCCTGGGTCTTACTGGATCATACTAATGAAATTTTCACAGATGTAAAGAAGTCTGTTGGAGCAGCGGGATACGTTCGAATTTTAATGAGACTTGCAGACGGGTATAAGGAATTGGTTAAGGATCCTCAGTTGATGACAAAAATGAGGACCTCAGAGTTCTTGATTGCAGAGAAGTTCAAACCATCTGAGGGAAAAATACCTTGTCTTGTGAAAGCGACAGATCCTAATCTTGTACTGATGGATGATGTTATCTTGAATAACGTTTTCAAAGAACATATTATGACATGCCCGCCAAGAGAAATGTTAGAAGATTTTTACGAAGCACTCGGGGTCAAGAGACTTACAGAGAAAGTCAAAGAAGAATATTCGTTCCAGGAACCATATGACGATAAAAATGAGACAGATAGATTGAAGACGCACATTGTGGAAAGAGTGTCATTGTTTTTGGACGGGGTGCCTGCTCTACATAAGAAGAAGAGTGCTAACAAGGATATCAATGATTTAAAGATACAATTGGTGAAAAAATTGCACAAGACTTTGACTTTTAAACGAGGAATGTGGGATAATGTTGTTGTCAACCCTGCAGTTGGTGCCATGCTTGAATCTAAAACGTTTCAGCTCTACGTTTCTTTGGATAATTTTGATTGGTTCGACGTAAGCCAGTCACTTATCAAGTCTCTTATAGACAGGCCGAATCCTGACACAGTTATTGTATTGGAGACACAGTTGTCTAATGACTTGAGGTCGCTTGAGAGAAAGGGGTACGATGTTGCTCGCATCATAGAAAAGAGAAAACATGAACGAGAAGAAAGGGATATAAGAGAAAAGGAAGAGAAGCGCGCTAAAGAAGAAGAAGCGAAACTTAGAATTTTCAACAATACGAGCAGTTTAAAAGCTCCAAAGGCTCCAATGGTAAAACCTGAAGAAAATCTTAAAGTTGTCGACACTAAGACTCCTCCTTCGCCTTCACGGGGCAGCGTTTCAACACCGTCACCACCACCTCCACCACCTTATGAAGAGACAAAAACACCCAACTTTCCAACGGATAGCTCAGGAATATTGGGTGGTAACATTTTCAAAGACTCTCTGAAAAGTTTCTGGAAAAGAAGCAACAGCAGTTGGCCAAGAACTGGTAGCAGCGGTGCCGGGCTACAGTCATCACCGCAGATACCCACTGTCACTAATTCAGAAGAAGATGGATATGTGAAGCCTGTGGACTATGGACAGCAAATGGGTATGTTGAATGCTGGTAAAAATATGTTGCAGCCTTTCTCTAGTGCTGCTGTTAGAGCCCCTGAACAAGTTGCTATGCCACCGGTGGATCAACATTGCGAAGTTTTACCTGCACAAGAACTAGACTACAGCAATTCACTTGCCAGCGGAATTAATTGTTATATTAAGACTGGTGAACCTAAACTGACGCCTGTTCTTCTGGTTCATGCAGCACAGTTCGGAACCAAATTGGAGTTGTTAGCACCTATTTTTGACATACCATTGTCCTGCATACATATATTTTACGACAGAAAGAGCTCTATAATTGCGTTCAATCTGAATGGTAGCATCTTTTTCAATATGCATTATGAGTTGAGTCCGATGTACAGTATAGCACATGGTGCAGAGAGTCAAGCGACGTTCAGAAAGGCGATGGATTTCTGGTTTATGGTTGCTTCTCATGAACTAGCCCACAACTTTGTGAAAGCTCATAATGCAAAGCACTCGTCCATGTTAGAATTGTATGCATATACTTATATGGATCAGTTTACGGAGGTTGTTAACGGTTATTTGACTAAGAATGCGGCTAACTTGGTTTAAGGAGAGGAAGGGCTATTATTTTAAGGCTTAGTTCAGATATCGACTGACTAAGCATGTTTATTTATTTCTGTCACGAAGGCATCTGTCAGCTGGTCGGTTGACAGATACCTACCTTGGTGACAGTCAAGGAGGGGATATGGTATTAAACACAGATATCGGATGCATATATAAATATGTTTAGAATTTATTATTATAGATTATTGGGAATTATTACTTGTAGAGAATATATAGTAGTAATTGAAATAGTTAGCTCGCTTAGATTCACTGAAGCTAATGTTCATCGGAGTGAATTGACTGAGTTACCCTGATGAATATATATCTCAAGATTTGGATTTGGATTTTTGAATTTTTCACAGGTGAAATTTCAAAGACAAAACTCTTCAGACACAAAAATGGGGAAAAGCAGTAAAGATAAAAGAGATTTGTATTATAGAAAAGCCAAAGAAGAAGGTTGGAGAGCAAGAAGTGCATTCAAATTATTACAATTAGATTCACAGTTTCATTTACTTGATGGTTTAGAACGAGTAGTCGATTTATGTGCAGCTCCTGGATCATGGTCTCAAGTTCTTTCCAAAAAACTAGCAGAAAAGAATGCTAAAATAATAGCAGTGGATTTACAACCAATGTCTCCTATAGATGGAGTTACAACTATACAAGCCGATATTACGCACCCTAAAACCATGCAAACAATATTGGAGTTTTTCGACGGGGAATTGGCGGATTTTGTATGCTCAGATGGTGCTCCAGATGTCACCGGATTACATGATCTAGACGAATATATTCAAGCTCAATTGATTTTATCTGCATTACAGCTAGCTACTGCGGTTCTAAGAACAGGGGGAGCTTTTGTAGCCAAGATTTTCCGAGGTAGAGACATTGATCTGATGTATAGTCAGTTAGGTATGCTATTTGAGAAAGTCACGTGCGCAAAGCCTAGATCAAGTAGAGGATCCAGTATGGAGGCATTTATCGTTTGCCAAGGATATAGACCAGAACGTCTGAATGGTATCCCGTTATCTTTATCAACCGAAGCTTACTTTGAGAAGATGGGTATCAGACCTCATGCTCCAGAGATTGGCGAGTCATTACCGTTAGCTAAAGATAGCATAGACAAGGAAGATAGAGTTGTTGCACCATTTATTGCATGTGGAGATTTAAGTGATTATGATTCCGATGCTACATATACTCTTGAGAGATCAGTTGATAGAATATCGTTGGACCCAGTTCAATCACCAGTAGCTCCACCTTATAAAAGAGCATTAGAGTTGAAGAGACAGGGGTTATTAAGGAGTTGAATTTGGCCAATCTTAGGCGGATGAGGTAGACGGGAAGTAAGACTGGGAGTAAGGCTGTGAATGAAGCGAACTGATATGCTGGAAGTCTCAAGAGAAAGGGTGCACACTTTTACGGCTATACTAAAGTGAGCAAGTGCTTTTACGGCTATACTAAAGCGAGCAAGTGCTTTCACTGCTATTCTAATGTCAGCTAGTAGCGAGTGCATGTATTTGAATATATTTATGTTAATGATGATACACAAGATACCAATTTTAAGCTAGCGTTTCAACTCTTTCCTTCTCCTTCTCCAATTCCCTTTCCTTCTCAGCCTTGTCAGCAGTGACATCAGGCTTCATAGCAGGGAATAAAAGTACTTCCTTGATAGTATTGGAATTGGTCAAGAACATGGCAAGTCTATCAATACCAGCACCCCAACCACCAGTAGGAGGTAAACCATATTCCAATGATTGACAGAAACCTTCATCAATAAGTTGAGCTTCATCATCACCTTGATCTTTCTGTCGAGCTTGCTCTTCGAATCTAGCTCTTTGATCAAAAGGATCATTCAATTCGGTATATGCATTAGCGATTTCCTTAGTACCGACAAAGACTTCGAAACGTTCGCACAAACCCGGCAATTCTCGATGAGCTTTAGCTAAGGGAGACATCATTTGAGGATGACCAAACACAAATGTCGGATTGAAACAGTTGTCTTCAATGAACTCTCCAACAAGTTTATCCAACATTCTAGCATTAGTTAGAGGAGGAGAACAATCAAGATTAGCCTTCTTCAACATTCTTCTTAAGAATTGATTGGTTTCATCGGTATGAAGTTCAGTACCTGGAGGGAATGTTTCACCTAATTTCTCTTCAAGTGTAGGGATCATTTCAACTCTCTTCCAAGGCCTAGTGAAATCCAAATCCCACGTCTTGCCTTCAGGACCATCAGGTTGGAATTTAATCTTATAATCACCGGTGATTTCCTTGACCATTTCAGAGAACATCAATTCCGTCATATCCATAAGATCATATACATCTGCAAAAGCCTGGTAAAATTCACAGGTAGTAAACTCAGGATTATGGGTCATATCAATACCTTCATTTCTGAACTGACGGCCGATTTCATAAACTCTGTGTAAGCCACCAACAACCAGTTCTTTCAAGAATAATTCAGGGGCAATTCGTAGGAACAAATCCAAATTCAAGTCATTATGATGAGTGATAAATGGCTTGGCGGTAGCACCACCAGCAATCATATTCATCATAGGAGTTTCGACTTCTATGAAACCTCTAGAATCCAAGAACCGTCGCATGAACGTGATAATCTTGGATCTAACAATGAACTTATTTCTGGTGGATTGATTCACAATAAGATCCAAATATCGTTGTCTATAACGCTGTTCAACATCTTTGAAGCCATATCGATCAGTAGGAAGCATTCTTAAAGCAGGTGCAAGTAGAAGAATCTCTTCAACAAACACAGACAATTCACCTTCTCCACCTTTCTTGGGCGAGGTTCTATACGGATATCCTTTAACACCAATAATATCACCTCTTCTCAACAAATCATGGACAGGATCCAATTGAGAATCTCCAGTAGCTTGAGCAACAACTTGTACAAAACTACCATCAGCTTCAACATTATAAAACTTCAAGGAAGCTCCAGCTTCTCGCTTTACTTGGACTCTTCCAGCAATACTGACCTTTTCATTTTTCAGTTCTTGGCCCTTGGTTAAATGAGAATATTTCTTATTGAACTCAGGTACACTAATAGTAACCAAAAACTTATGAGGGTAAGGATTAGGACTCTTGGACTTTCTTAAAGCACTGATCTGCTCAGATCGGATTTCAAAGTACTCATTAGGAGTATGTTCATCCTCTCGCTTAGACTTGGCTTTAGCAGGGTTCTCCTGAGCCTTTTGCTTAGCAATGGCTTCCTTCTCTGCCTTCTTCTTGGCCACATCTCGAGCCTTGATTCTCTTTTTCAACTCGCTTTTGGACACTTGTTCGCCCGTAGTTTCATCCAAATAAAGCTTTTGGATCTGCTCGGCGGCTTCTGCCACAGGATCAGATGACATTCTCTAATTAGTGGGGTTTATCTGGCTATGGTGACTCAGTTTTTGGTGCAATCAGCTGAAAATTGAAAAATTTAGGGGGGAGTTGTGAAGAGCAGATGTGTATGCGCGTATTTCGTGGTCTGGTAGATGAGCCTTTAGCCGTACCTGTTTTGTGTGTCTGGGAGTGAGTGAGTGAGTGAGTGAGTCTGGGAGAAGTGCAAGAAGAAAAATGAAAAATGAAAAATGAAAAATGAAAAATTCATACACTCTAAACCTTAGTATAAAACAAAATGTTCAAGTCAAGGTAAGTAGAAGCTGAAAAAGAAACACATCTACTTTGTAATATCTAGACCATACTCTAACTCTAGTCGTACCGTCTTACCTGAACCGGCTGAAACATCCCGTGTTCAAATTGATTCAGGAACTGTTCTAAGAATCATCAAACATGCATTTGAACAACATCCATCACAAGCATCTGGGCAGCTGTTAGGTTTGGAATCCGTCGAAGATGGACTCTTAAGCGTCACATATACGTTCCCTTACCCTCATTCCGTCAATGATAGCGATGGCGTCAGTATCAAGACCAGAGCTGTTGCCAAATATCAACAGGAATTTATTGAATTGACCAAAGAAGTCAATATTGAAGCCAATTCGGTTGGTTTCTATATCGGAGCCAAATTAGGGAAATTCTTCACCCATGGAATTGTGGATGCTTTGATGCAATTCCAGGCCACAAACCCCGAGGCTATCTTGTTAGTATATGACGTTTCAAGATCAGCTCAAGCAGGCTTCAGCTTAAGAGCGTTCCGAGTGTCACAAGCTTATATTGATGTGGCCAAATCGGGTAAATTTGTTACCGAAACTTTGGAGCAAGCTAATTTGTCTTTTGAAAACATTTTGGACGAATTAGATGTCGAAATCAAGAACTCTCATTTGGTCACTCTGTACTTACAAGGACCTGATCAGTTCAAAGATTATAATAATTTGAATGTTTCTATTGACTCCTACTTGGAACATAATATTGAAAACATTTTGGATTCTATAGATGAGTTCAACTATGATCTCGGAAACTACAACTATTATCAGCGACAATCTGCCAGAGAAAGAATGAAGATCCAGCAATGGCAACAGAAGAGAAAGGCCGAGAATGCTGTCCGTGAGGCCAGTGGTAAAAGTTTATTGCCAACAGATGAATGGAAGACTCTTTTCAAGTTGCCTGATGAGCCTTCTAGATTGGATAAATTATTGATTTCTGCACAGCTTGACCAATATTGTGCTCAGATAGAAGAGTTTGGTTCTACTGTTAGTACCAAGATGTTTGCTGGAAAGAAATCACTAGAAATCTAGAGTATGAATATAGCAATTCGAATATATTTGTATGGAGTTGACATTAGACGAGATTTTGCGTAAATGCTTAGTCAGAGCTTGGGTGAATGCTTAGTAATTGCTTAGTAAGCTACTTTTTTCTTCACTACCTCAATTATTACTCATTGAACAAGGTAACCAAGAAATAATGTATCAAATAGTATAAATCAAGAATCTAACCAGTAATCAAATCTTTTATTCAACATATAAAGCCCTATATTGGGTAGTTTCTCAACACTTCTCTGTCATCATGTCTTAATGTTCTCTCTTCTCTTCTCGTATCCCAAACCTTGACCCACCACAACCACCACGTCAAGTAAGCTTGATATCTGAAAAAAGCCACCCCCTAATATCTCCTGTCAGTACACAATGGAGCTGGACAGTTTTTCTACTTCAGATATGATCTCTCAGAAGGTTTCAAATCTTTTGTCAGCATCTTACGGTGACCCGTCGTTGCGTCAGGCTCTAATGGCATTGGATTCTAGAATTGAAGAAAACAGCATAGAAACGAGGAGGAACCTCAGACCTTCAATCGAAGCGGATATAATCAAATCCTCGGGAAATATTCTCAAGGAATTCTCCAAGACAGTATCCAAACTTCAGGCTTTGGGTGACTCTGTGGATCAGCTGAATACTCACTATGAGAAGATGAATTCCCTGGTTGAAACAACTAGGCATGGCAATTCTCAAATGATTCGCGAGGCTAGTGTGCTGAAAAGTCAGGAACAACAAGTCAATGGAAAACTGCTATTACTGGAGGCTTTTGAAAGTCGATTCGTTGTTACTGACGAACAGGTGGATATCTTAAGTAGCGCGGCTTTACCTATTGATGATAGGTTTTATGAAGTATTGGCTAAAGTCAAAAAGATCCATGATGACTGTAGTATCTTGTTTATGCAAGAAGATGATTTCAGTAATGATACGTCTAGTGGCGCGGGATCGCAACTGATGTTGTCAATGGCTGGATATTTGGATAGAGCGTATGAAAGACTTGCTACGTTTGCACAGCAACAGTTCAGACAGACACTGCTTGGCCAAAAGAATATGCGAGTGAACAAACCTTTAAGAAAGTGTCTTATAACTTTAACGGAACGTCCTTCACTCTTTGAAGCTGCTCTCTCTGTATTATGTGACGTAAGACAGAATGCTCTTGGCTCTGAGTTCACTAGAGCTCTTACTCAAGAAGCGTCAACTAGTAACAAACCCATTGATTTCTTTGCGTACGATATTATACGATATATTGGAGATATTATGGCCTGGATACATTCCGCAATAGTCGGAGAGAAGGAAAATTTAGAAGCTCTACTAGAAGGTGACAATACCACAAGCGATCGACTACAAGAAGGGTTTGAAAGCGAGCCATGGGCAAAAAACATACAAATCAGTGAACTTGTGGAGAGTGGCGTGGATAAGATCACATCTTCCCTAGTGAGGCCGCTGAAAGTTCGAGTGGAAAGATCGCTATCAGCTCAGACAAGACTCACCACTATATACCAAGTTCACAATATCTTAGCATTCTATCAGACCACTTTCCTGAAGATCTTTCAGAAGCAGAAAGATCCTAGTCCAGCTATTTTATCAACACTAGACCAACTGAAAGAGACGTGCCTACGACATTTCAACCGATGCCTGGAAAGCAAGATACAGAACATCAAACAATCCAAACTAGATATCACGCCAATCAAGCATGATCTTCAGCCAGCAGATTTTCTATTCGATGCCACAGCTGATCTAAAGTCTGTTTTGGCGAATTATGAGACTAGCATGGCTTTTTCTGCGACTGCTGCTGACCGAGATATCAAGCAAATCATTCAAGACTTGGTAGAGCCGTATCTTGAATGCTGCAATAGGATAGCCAGTGATTTGCCGGATAATGATTCAGAAGTGTTTATGATCAATTGTTACGACACAGTCAAGATTACTTTATTACTTTTTACTTTTGCCTATTTTAAAGCAGAACAGCTGGATCAAAGGATCGAAGAATTACAACAAGCATTGGTAGAAGGACAAGTGAGAATGTTCAGGGAAAGGTCTGGTTTGAGCACTGTCGATATTGATGATAAAGAATCGGTAATGAAGACTTCAGTTAGATTAGACGAATTCTTGCCCAATTGTCGTATGGAGTCCAATATGCAATTACAGAGCCTTAGTTCTCCTCGTATAGCAACTGCAATCACCAATGCTGCTGCGGAACTATTTACAGAAACTTTTAGAGAAGTGAAAGCGAAACTAGACGAGAAGTATGGTGAAGAGAGTGGATCATTATTTCCTCGAACTCTTGATGAGATCAAGATGATAATGGACGAGAATTAACGACGAGAAACCTACCAGGGCTATGCAATATTAATGATAAATGAGCAAAGTCTAGAACGTCCATTTTTAATGAGCTGAAGGAGTTTTAATTGAAGATTTCGTTTCTATTTCAAAGCAGATCCGGGGATATAAGAGCCTAAGAGACAACCAGGCTCCGTAATGGACTAGCAAAAGGCCTAGACCCCGATTTCGAATTACGGAATCACACAAATTCTCAAGTCAAAGCTTAAAACAACGTTGTATTTGAAATCTACTGGCTTTAAGTGTCTCTGTTTTAACTCTAAAATTGGCTTTTTCCAGCTCCGGCCGACCACGTGATCTTCAGCCTATAATATTTTTGGGATATCTCATCCATCCCCACGCATCAACCAACCGCACCACCACCCCACCGTCTTTTTCACAACTCTACAAACTAGTTTGCCAATTAAAAGACAAACAAGAGGGGTCATACTCTTAGTGAGAGTGGTATCAGTGCATTTTTTTTGAATACTGCTTAATATGGGCCGTCCAAGAGTAAGTTTTTCTTTTATCTGTGATCAACAATCCATGTAAAAAGTGCATGTTTTTTTTGGTGTGTGTTACAGCCGTTGCTAACTATCTATAGCTTATCATCCTTATTAGACATGGCGAATCTGAAGGTAACCGAGACAAAACGGTCAACCAAAACACTGCCAATCATTTGGTATGCCTGACAGATAGAGGTCATGCTCAGGCGCAACGGGCCGGCCAGCAACTGTTAGGTTTATTGACTCCAGATGATAACGTCTTGTTTTATGTATCTCCATACAAAAGAACAAGACAAACAGCGGAAGAAGTCACCAAAGTAATGGACGCTCATAATATCCCTTACAAAATGCACGAGGAACCTAGAATGAGAGAACAGGATTTTGGTAACTTTCAAGGTTCGTTGGATAAAATGAGAGACATATGGCAAACTAGAGCTAGGTATGGACATTTCTTTTACAGAATTCCAAACGGAGAGTCTGCAGCTGATGTATATGATAGATGCGCAGGTTTCAATGAGTCGTTATTTCGACAATTTTCAAGTGATAAGTTCCCGAGTGTGCTTGTACTTGTTACTCATGGCATCTGGACAAGAGTATTTATTATGAAGTGGTTCAGATGGACTTATGAAGAGTTTGAGAGCCTGCGGAATGTCAGGCATTGTCAGCTGATTATAATGCAAAAGAACGAGGATCCTGACCACCGATATCAGCTGAAAACCCACCTAAGGACATGGAGTGAGGAAGATGTCAAAGAGTTTAATAGTGACGATTGTGTGGACAATATGGATGTATTTGACCATGCACATATGGACAACATCACCAAAGAAGGAGTGATGTGCATGAAAGTGAAGGAACAGGCAATCAGAGAGGAATACAAGAAGATTGCGTCTTCAAGGGCTAACAGTGGTACTAGTCTTTCACAAATAGCTGAGGATTCCAACAGCAAAAACAACAACAACAATAATGATGATGACGATGACGATGATGTTTCTGTCAAATCTGACATACCTAAAAGGCAAAATTACTACTGTTAACATTGTTTCTACGAAGCACCCATGTCAACAAGTCTTAGTTTTTCATATGCATGTTTTTACCTATACTAATCTTACGTAAGTACCCGTTCAGGTTTCTTGCCCCTACCATAACCATCTGTGGCATAATAATCCATGGGATAAAATGACTTCCATTCTTCATCTTCCTTCAGAGATACCATGGCTTCATATGGCGTTAATAATGGCCGAGGGAATGCATAACCCCAGTCAATTGACAACCTAGGACATGCGACTTGGACCCAGCAGTCAATATCTGGAAACTGTGCTAATTTTGAAGGGAATATTTCCGAAAGGACAACAGTAACTGTTTCAATGTCATGCTCTTTAAATTTCCGTTCTAACATCTCCAAGGTCTTTGGATTACCTTGTCTACCTAATGCTCCTAAGATAAGTCCCACTTTCTTGGAATACTTTGCTTGAGATATAGCGTCTCTTCTGACAGTATGCATTTCATCATGATCATATTCCTCTATTGTAAACTTCCTAGAGTAAGGATCGTATTTGTAAGCCGGCGTAGAAGGGTTATGGATCATTGCACTTTCCAAATGGAATCTGCCATCTCCAACATAAACAATGGCTGTGAAATCATCACTGAGTCTAGAAGATGTACAGCCGAGTACTTCTCCTCTAGAAAGCGGCTTTGCTTGTGGTGCAAATGAAGTTATACCGCATGCAGTCAAATCATCCTTGATTGCGTGTACAGTAGGATTGAATTGAATAGTGGACACCAATGCTAACTTTGAACCAGGCTCGAAATGCTTGGCAAGAGTGGCCACAAGATGCTGTTTGTCAATGTCTATAGTTACAAAGACATATAGTACTTTGATCTTGGTGACATCTACAGGAACAAGACATGAATGAGCATAATGGATTAGAAAATCACATCCAAGAGCAATAGCAGTGAAGTCATCAATACAGCAAGCACCATAGGTGACATCACCCATAACAACAGTCTCCACGTTACAAAACTGTTCTAGAATATCGGAAACTACGCAGGCGTATAGCAGTAAACCTTCCGGCATTTGTAGAGCGACTTTTTTGGCACCTGTTTTCCGTATATTCCATACTGTTTTATGAATTTCAAAGTTGTAGTTTTTAGGAAGTAAAGCAATAGCTTGATTCAACTCTTCGTCCTGTAAAATATCTGCTGGTATCTGGTTTAAAGATCGGATGGCACTGGCTTTTTTCAGTTTGACCAGCTGGTCGTTTGTAGTAGTAGAAAGAAGCGATTTATCTGTGGCAATGCCTTCGGCAGTCTTTCGTCCTACAAATCTACGGGCTACCATAATAGAAAAAGATAGAAATAATGCAAAGTAATGGTTGTTGCTAGAGGCGATATTAGGTGATTTGAAATTTCCATGCCCAAAAAAAAAAAAAAAAAAAAAAGAAAAAAAGAATGTGCGGCTGAAATAATTTCTATGCACAGCCGTACCTGAATTTTTCAAATATATCAATCTCAACTTCCAGAAATATCACATCAACGATAGCTAAAGCAATGATTACACCTCAGTTTTCGGTCTCTCAAGATGATGAGTTTGTTCACATCGAAATAAGAGCACCATATATAAAAGCTAGCAATGTCGAGTTCTTTGTTGATGGTGAACTATTCATCTTTTCTCTGAATCCTTACTATCTTCGGTTAAGATTCCCCGGTAAATTGGTCGACGATGAAGAACGATCAAAGACTTCATATGATATGAAAACTTCAATAGTTCATGCGTATATACCAAAAGAGACTAAAGGTGAAGACTTTCCAGATTTAGATATGCTTACTAAGCTGTTAGCTACAGATAACAATAACCTATCATTAGATCAGAAGTCTGTACAACCAAACAAGCCTTTGATTCAAGAGATTGATGCTAAGCCCACAGACACTAGCAATTCTGTAAATCCATTAGATGTCTATGATGAGAATTTTAGCTGGGAAATTTCTCAATCGGCTCAATTAGATGATCCTATTCTTGGTAGTGTCACAGGTATCAAGTATGGCTTTGATGACCAATATAATGGCATGATTGGAGTATCTGTATTGAATGGCAATGATATCAACGAATTAGAAGATCCTGAACACAGTTCAAAGGAAAGTAGAACCGAAGAGAGATTACGTAAAGTGGATGAGAAGTTCGACGCTGATTATTATTTGGCAGATTTTCATGATAATCCTAATATTAAGGAACTAATAGCTTATGAAATTCCAACCGTTTCTGAGCTTAATGCCGAGGATAAAGAAACATTGTTGAAACTACCAACGAAGCATTATATTGTGGATAACAACAAAGCTGTCTATATGGCATTGATCAGTGTTTTATATGGCATTCTCTATGATGTTCGCACAACCATGAACGAACCAACAGTCGAATCTCCATGGACAATGGCAAAAATATGCCCTCAAATGTCGTTTTTAGACAATAATTTCAAAAGTACTAGGGAATTATTAGAGGCTAGTATCAGACAAAGTTTATGTTATCCACTTTATCGGCACTGGGATTTGAATATTGCAGTCATTAACGATGTTCTTAGGGTCTTGAAACTTGGTCGTACAACCATTTTGCACTATCTATTGATAGCATATCGACTATTCAATAGTGACCAGCATCAAGTTTACAACACAATATTACTGGTGGATTACATTGTATGGTTACAAATGGATGCTAAGGATATTGTAATTAATAGCCTGGCGTCAGAAGTGGAAAAAGCACAGCAAATTGGATTCGATAAGAAGAGTTTTTTTATTGGGGGTTATACAATACAGCAATTAGAGAATATTCAAGCTAATCATTTTGCTGGTGAGAATGGTGGTGATAGTGATGATGATAGTGGTGATGAGAACTAAGCTACTGTTGCATTCAATTTTATTATGTGATGACGTCATTAGGCCATGATTAATCCAATGATATATCCAATGATATATCCAATGATATATTCAAGTTAACATGTTTTCTTGCCGTAAATAGCAAGAAAATTGACTGGAATGCTTATGCAGCCGAGTATTGTCTCATTTCAGTTGAATACGCGAGCCAGGCACAGAAACCCTGTCATTATTTTAAGATTATCCGCGGCATTTTATTCCTCCATTCAGGCAGTTGGTGGGAAAATCATAGGCCCTCTACCCCCCCGACTTTTAAAGTTATCTTCCTTTTTTTGATTTTATGTATTTTGTTTGATAGGGGGGTCATCGGGTATTTTATTCTCATTTTATTCTCATTTTATTGTGATTATGGTGTCCAATGTTTTAGATTAAACGCTACACATTTGTTTCAAGCACCATAAAACCGTGACTATTCCTCTACATTAATTGACCTAACGAGAACTGGAATATTGAAGTCTCATTTTTTCTTTTTCAATAAGAAATACTTGATACGGATTGGACGTTGATAGAGAGGGGTAAAAGCTTAAACCCGCTTCTCGCGCCTTTTGAACTCTAAAAATAGACTTTTTTTTTTTTTTTTGGTATATTAAAAAAGTCCCCCTGATCCTAGCTTCTGCTTCTCAATTGATTGTGTCAATTGAGAGAATATGGATTATTGTTTACAAGAGTACAATCATGGCGGCTCGGTATAAATCTCGGTGTCTCAACACTATTGGTGTAGTTGTTCTTCTGGCTCTAAGTTGGAATCTCCTTTCCTACTTTTATGAGCTTCCAGAACATGGGTACTTTAGTTTACACAAGTCTGGAAAAGATTTGGAGGTATATCCTACAGATATGGCAGGTTTGGGGAATTTCATCAAGGAGCCTACCGTCACAACTGGTAGTTATGGCTTAGAACAAACCAGACCCCTCACGGAGTATATTGATGGTTTACAAGACACAGGAAGCCTATCTGATAACAGTTATATTAATAGGATTCAACGATATTTGAAAGACTCGCGTGATAATATACTGGCTAATCAAGTAGAGGCATTGTATAATCCTCCGATATGGACGAGCTCGGATATATTGCACCCTCTAGGAAAAGAAGTTGTAATATTATCTATAACCGGTATATTAGAACGGTTTCGAAGTTCAGAGCAGTTGGCAAGGGAAAGTCGTGAAAACAAGCAAGCTTACGCAGATAGACACAATTATGAGCTTGGTGTTGTTGATATTGACAAGTTCAAGCGAGATGCTACTGTACCCGATCTTGGCTGGCTCAGAATGAGTATTTTGAGAAGCTCTATGGCATATTATCCAAATGCACAGTGGTTTTGGTGGCTTGAAGAAGATTCTTTACTAATGAACAAAGGAATCGATTTGGCCAAGTACATTCTTGATAATGAGACATTAGCCGACCGCATCACATATGGTATACCTATAGCAGATTGGTCAGGTGGGCTAAGTGCTGGCCGTATTTATTTGAATGCAGAGGATATGAATATGGCGGACATTGATTTGATAATACCACATGGCCAAGACGGCATCAAGCTCAATTCGTTTTTCATTCGACGATCTGCATTCAGTCGAGACTTTCTGGACAAATGGGAAGCACCTATGTTAGGAAAGGAATTAGCTGGACAAGAGCTGGAAGCATTCACAAGTTTGATATGTAGCAACAAACATCTGATGAAGCATGTTGCACTTGTGCCAGAGAGACTATTTATGTCCAAAGTCCACGCTGACGACACAAACTTTGGGAAATTCCATGTCGGAGATTTCGTATCAGACTTTTCGAATGTTGAAGATGATTTTGAAAAGCTGTGGCCCTATTATTTAGATTTGGTGGCTGATTAAAAAGAATGCTGAAATCCATAATATTCAAGGTCTCTGATTACTGCATTTAAAGACTAGACAAGTCGGTTGTGGTAACTGAATTTGACCAGCCAGTCAGTATTAACTGATTAAATTATTGCCATAAAACTGTACCCTAGTAGTTCTTTATAAATTTATAATTATTGTCTTAGTAAAGACACCGATATATCTAACTCAAACATTAAGAGTGTCATAGGAAAATATGCACATAACATGTGGGAATCTCCAGATAGAGAAAACCCAAAAAAACCCACAAAATAAGGTCTCTAATAGCTCAAATATATTATAGATGGTGCTTTCACCATCGTTAGTTATCTTAACAGCAGCTGCTACTCTATTGTTTGGCAGTACATTGATAGGAGGACTGGCTATCAGAAAGATTATCCATGAAGAACGTGAGAGAAGAAATGAGAGCAAAAGGAGAGCGCTTGTCAACTTTCTTGAAACCAACACAACTGAAAAAGACTCAGAGAGTATTCCTCGAGCTACCAGGGTCATTAGAATATGTTCTGATCCTCTTGATAGCGAGATTATAACCGTGTTCGACAGCAATCATCGACTAGTATTCACACTTCAGAAGAAATCCATGTCCTCACCGAATGTATGGGTGTTAATTAATCAGAACAGATTGGTGATAGGAGAGATCAATCTGACTCCAGGATACATATTGAGTTCACCAGGTAGGAAACAGATAGCTACCATTGAATTAGTTGACAGCCTCCTTGGTTTAAGATACCTAGTACTGAAACGACGTAGATTCCCTGGAAATCCCTCTGTTCTTGACTTTGAGTATTTAGGAACACTGTTTAGCTGGAATAAGCGGAATCAAGACTTGACTGCAGGGCCTGGACAGATTCGAGTAGAACAGGGAACAACAGATGATGTAATCACCGGTCAAGATGAGCCAGACTACATTGCAATTTGCAAAAGTCTGAAGCAAATAGATCTTGATTATGAAGTATGCTATGATCCCACTGTCATAGATGATGGAGCATTGATAGCTACAAGTTTTGTAGCCATAATGACGCCCTGGGAACCAACACTTTCACTTTCACGTTTGATTTCCTTGAAACAATCTTCCTCCACAGAAAACACAAGTCTGAAAAGTATCCAGTAATGTCGACAATATGAGGCCGGGCCGTATTCCCTGAGCTTCTAGAGATTTCTTGGTAATGACTTTTCTAGTACAGCCCGTGCAAGACTTTGTATCAGTTAATGTTAGCGGCAATAGAGTAATAGAACATCTTTTCCACACATGGTTACTTTTCGATCGTATTGACAAGGAAGATTTCGCCTGCGTGAAGTCAAATGTTTCTGTGAAGTTCGATCCGCGGAACTCTATGTCGGTGACTCTTGGTTTCACTGACTCGGGTGCTTTGAAAGTACATGCGTCGTTGTAGGATTGTAGAATAGCACAATCTAAGTGGTTGTCAGTAAATTCTTGGTAGGATTGCTGGCTAACCCACTTTAAAACCGTCTCTGCTAATATTTGAAGAATTTCATGGCTTGAACCATAATCTTTCATATGATGCAGCAGACGCAATGAATCAATAGCGGGGTTAAGATATAAAGCATTTTCCAGAGCAGTATGCAACAAAATAGGATCCGTAGAGTGCTCTTCTTTGATTGCTTGTACATTCTGAAAGCTAGAAGCACGTTCTTCCAGTCGTTTTAGTATATGTTCTTTGAACTCTTGTCGTTTAGATTTCGGTGCTAGTTTCTCCAAATACATCATTTCCAACCATGTGCATTCTGCAGATCTATCTGCTGTAAGAGACGGCTCGGGATCAAAAGTAATAATACTGTCATAGTCAATCAGAGGTATAAAAGATAACCTATAGGAACTCTGCGAAGTTATCGGGTATCTGAGTCTGTTCTCTGGATAAAGGCTGTATAATAATACCATATAAGTGCCAGAGGGATGGGCCAAAGCTGCAAAACACTGCATAGCGACTTTGCTTTCGGTTTCCACTTCTGATATATTTGTACGATGTCGAATGAACCGAACCATCGGATTCTCTGGTAGCTGCTGATTGGTATTGTTGGAAAGGTCGATACAAAAACAAGATACTTGAGCATGACAAGAAACAAGACATATCTCAAAATGGTTTGAGTTAGTTCTAGGTTTCATTGCCATTCCACATATATCCAACAATATACCAGTGGGTATATTCTGTGTTTGAGTACGCAAATCTTTGATCCCCCCTATAAATTCCATAAGATGCAGATGACCACTAGTAGTAGCAGCAAGAACAGAGTATTGCTTATGTAAAGGATCCAACCATTTGGTCATAGAAATGCGTTTGCGGCCAGGTTTCAGGAATTCGGTAGATTCACACTCTTGTATTGTTCCACTGTTCAGGTGTAATTGTAGACTAATCACACGAATATCATTGGAAGAAGTTCCTACAGAAAGATAGGAAGTAGCAATATCGTTATCGACCGTCCATTTCGACCATGAGAGATTTACTATCCAATTATTAAAGTTCTCGTCGAGCCGTTTAACAAACCTGAAACCAAGAGAATCGGCTTGATAGATCACTACAGATCCAGATTCAAGTCCTAGTGCCAGTAATCCTGATCCCCAAACATTTTCATACGAAGAACCATGCAATTTGGAAGACCAAGCTAAAGAATGGACTCTCAAATCTCGCATGCTTGAATTTGATATTGGTACTGATACTTGCATATCATGCAACAACAAGCTGTTCAACTCGCAAAAGGGAGTCCATTTTGCCACAGAAGGATTTCCATTAGGTGAATAAATAATCGCCTCATGTCTCGAGGTCAATGCTGCTAGGAAACATCCGCGGATAGGCGACAAACCGGATGGTGACCATGCCAGATCCGTCATAACATAATCCGTAGAAGAGCCACCCACCGACATCTCCTGATCATTACACAAAGGTATATCAGTTAGAAATGATTTTAAATTCTCAATTGATTCTGTAGCTGTCGTTTCATAAGCTTTGTCGTGCGGAGGCTTAACATTCGGTATCTATTTGTTAGCGGATCTCATACGATATAACTTGAAATCGGAATATCAGACTCACGAGAAGAGTGGCACTAGAGCCGGATACCAGTGCCATCTGGCCATCATCAGACCATTGCAATGCTTCAGTAACACTGGTAAGCACTACTCTTGGGATCTTAATGTCCGCAGTCATTTGGTGTTGGCAATGATGATGTTGATCAAGGTGATGTAAATCAATCTGGAGCTTGTCTGTTTTGGGACGACGACCACGACGAAGGCATATATAAATAAGAGTATATATTGAAACTTATAGACATACTAAAAAAATAAAAAGTAGAAAATTGTTGATCTATCTAAAATAGATCGTTTTATGTTTTTGTTAGTCATTGTTCTCTCCGTCAACGTTGGCAAAATCGTCATAAACTGGCTCATATAATCGAGCTGCTAGATCTTCAGGCACACCTTGCTCACCAGGATCAACAATGTAACCGGCACCACCAATATATGACAGAAGAACAGGTAAGAATACCAGACTATGAGTAGTGGCAACAAGTACCAGTGCAGCCCACATTCTGAAGTAATAGACTTCAAAGATCTTGGAGTGGGTGAATGCAAGAACAGATACACCAATGAGCTTAGTAAGAGCAATTCCTCCGAATACAGAGCCTCCAACACCAACAAGAGCATTGAAAGATCTCTCAGTTCGGCTGGCTCCAAAAAGTTCCATGCTACCGTTTAGTTTTTGGGTGAAAGTGAACATTCTGGCAATATGGATACAGAATTCGACGCCTAAACCAACACAGATCAACAGATTGACAAGACTCACAGCATTCAAACCAATATTCCATAATCCCATAATCCCAAGAACGTTTGTGACTACCATTGCAACAACAATAACAATGGCCAAAGATGTTCTTAGTGAGCCTAAGAGTATCAGTGATAGTATAAATACGCCGCAGAGAGCACCCCCAACCAATGACAGTGAGTCCTTGATGATAGTGCTGTACTGTGCAAAGAAAATATAAAAAGTCGAGTAAGGGAACACCGGGACTCCATTTTCCTCAGTGATAGAGTCTGCTATTCGTCTCGCTGACGCATATGCTTTGATGAAATCGTCCTGTGACTTCAATGGAGTATGTGAACTTCGGAAAGACGACGCAAGAATCGTATTATCATCATAATCTGGATCCACACTTCTACTATAAGGAGCCTTACCTCCAAGAGGACAAGGGTCCGATGGCGAGTCTATCCAATAGCTGAAATACCTCATAAATGCATCACCTTCTGGGAACCCATGCATAAATGTATCCCATTCCTTATCTGCGTAACAAACTTCACAAGCTCTAGGTGAAGCAAATGGAGCACAAATCTCCGTTTGGTTGGTATTCTTTTTGAATCGACAGCAATCTTCGAGTTCTGGATTCAACCATTGTAGGAAGTCATCGATCCAGCTGGCAGGAGGATCAACGATATAAGAAACTTCTGGTCGTTTCCTTTCTTGCTCAACAATATTGACCAAAGAAAACTCGTCACAACCACTAAACCTACCACAAAGCTTCTTCTGCCCTTCCAAAGATGTGACATTGAAATCACTATTATCTGAATGTGTAACAAAATACACAGGTGGTCCAGCGTCGAAATAAAGATAAAGATCATTGAAATAATCCACAAGATACGAGTCAACAGGTACAGCTAATCGCTGATCCAAGCCCAACTCGATTTTGGGCATTAATGCAACTGAAACCGAGGTCCAACAAATAAAAAATGCAATAATGATAGGTTTGATGGAGTTTTTCAGTAAATTTGGGGCGTAATATTTGCGAATCAACCTTGCAAATGCAGATTCAGATGTTTTTTCAAACACCCGAGGTGATCCTAGCATCCTTGCCGTTAATGATGAAAAGGATTCTCTTGGCAAAGCACCAGATCGTTTCGGTGCTTTGATCCAAGGAAAACAGTCGACTCTGTTGGACTGGATACGTTGTTGGTCAAGTGCCATAGCTGAAACAAATGTGGTCAATTGAAGCACAGTGTTGAAAAACACTGCTCCAGCTGAATAAATTGCAAAATTTCTTACTGCAGGCATAGCGACCGTAGCACCGAGGGAGAAGGCTAAAATCTCACATGAAGAAGATAGCAAGATGCTAGGGCCAATTCGTCCAACAGCCCTTGATATTCGCTCTTCGATCGACTCGTTAGGATGCGAAATATTCACAGTTTCTAGCTCATGTGTCAGTAGGAAGATATTATCCACTCCAACAGCAAGAATTAAGAACGGAATAACTTCGGCAATAATCAACGTGACTTTGATATTGAACATAGAGAACAATCCAACGGACGAGGCCACTGACATCAGCACCACCAAAATACCAAACAAACCCAGTGAGAACTTTGTTTTGACCAGAGACGAGCGAGAGAATCCAGGGAGAACGCCTCCAAGGGCCAATGAAGCATATAGAAACATGAATAAATAAGACAACACAATAATGCTTGCATCAGTATTACTGGACTTGTTCAGCTCCTTCTCCAGAGAGCTTTCAGTATTGAAACTTAGACGAAGTCCTCTTGATTTGGCCTCTTCAGCTACATCCAATAAGTACGACTCCAGAACAGATTCCCATGCTAATGCCTTTTCCACTTGTTCCGAGCGCTCTTCGCCGTTATTTACAACCCAAGTGACCACAAACGCTTTCGAAGTAAGCACATCTTCATCTTCAAACCCACCAAAAACCATTTCCTTCTTCAGAGGCTGCTGGAATGGTGGAAGACAGTTCACAGGCGTATTCGCACATGAAACGATCTTCTGCTTGTAGGAAGTTTCTGGTAATAAAGAAAGACTCCCTGAGAAAAACTGTGTGAATGATTGTATTACACACGCGTCACCCAATGGTTTGAAGCATATATCATCAAGACTAATCTGCGTAGAATCGTTATCAGATTTTACTGGATAAGGAGCTTTGATCTGTGCAACGTTATGCTCTACTTCAAACCACCATTTGACGGTTTCATAATCGGCCAATATTTGACCATTTTCAGTGTCATTCACGAGATACACTTGCTGGCTTCTGTAGAAGGGTCCAAAACTTTTGTCAAAGAATGCTTTTTCTTTAGCTTCTCGAGAGTCAGGACTCACCCAGAGTTTGGCGGGCTCTTTTTCCAGCCGCAAGTTAGTGATTCCTAGTGATAAAATCACTACCAAGAGTATGGATAGTGAAATGATGGCTCGTGGAAATGTGGCACAGACTTTGGATACTTTGGTAAACCACGCCTGGATCAGTGAGTTTAGTTTATAGGAAGCATTTAGTCGGTCAGATTCACGGAAAACATTATGGTATGAAAACAGTCCAAAATATCCGGGGGCACTGGTATCTTCTACTTCATCGTCATTTGTGTCATCATCCAATAAACGGACGGATCCTATGCCAAATATGTTGCGTTTCGCCATATACCAATATATCGCATAACCAGAAAGAACAACTCCAAGTAAACCTGAATATGTCATAATGACAGCGAATGACAAACAAGGGAGCCTTCCAACCTTGCAGTTTCCTCCGTTACCTATTGGCTCAAGTTCCGGACATGAACTACTACAGTCAGAGCATGCACATCTATAAGTTTCATCCGAGCAGCTATACATTGTTGAATTCGTTCTGATCATTCCATCTGTTGGTTCGTCGTCCCATGGGAAGTTTATCTGGAATGGAGAACCTCCTAGAAGAGGCTTTTCGTCGCCTAAAAACTTCAAAAATGCCTTGTAATCTTTGGCCCCTCCGCCAATAAGATCCATTGCATATCCATTAGTCGCCGAAAACTTGACTTCTTTGCAAGAATCGTAGAATTTTGATGCAGCTACAGGATCCACGAATTGATCAAGTTCAGTTACAATATCTTGGCCAGTTTTCGAAACGCCTGTGCTTGTAACATTGACAAACATCGATTGATCAGGGGAACATGTGAATTTGCAGAAGAAATTGAAAAAGTTCTCCTTGCAGGCTGGACATGACGATATGATATTCTCGACTTTCTTAAGGTTCGTACGAAGCGAATCAACCTGATCTGCCGTACAACAAACAGCGCCTTCAGTAAATTGGTCACCGCATAGATCTATCAGACTTTGTCTGAGATCATCATCGGGCTCAACTGCCGGAATATTGGCAGGACAGGGCAATTCAGCACCGAATAAAGATTTCTTGCCGCACTAGAAAGGGGGTTAGTATGTGTAGATTAAAGAGGGTTTAGAAGCCACCAAATCTCGGGGAAATCAAGCAGAGAAGACTCTGAAAGTTGTCATAATATACTTAGATCTCGTAACTATCACTTACAGTGCCATACAAAGAACATGTGCCTTTCTGATGTACTATATCTGGGGTAATAAATGAGCCTACTACTAACTCAGCTAACAACACAAGCACAAGCAAGAATTTACAAGCCATCTGCCACATATAAGGTTTTAAAGTAGCCAGAGTATAAATCTGAATAAATCAGAGCCTACAATAGTTTATCAAATGCTTTTATTAAAGAATAATATCAAGCAGACGAGTCGAAGCAAGTTAAGGTCAGGGCACCGCCCGTTGAGAGTCGGCTTCGGCTTAAGTTAAGATAATGGGGGTTACCCGGAAGACCTACCAATATCGGGCATGTCAAACATGGCATGGCAAGGTTCGGCTTGAACTTCTAACTCGCTTGACATTGACAAAGAGTTATCAATATAATATCAGTTGTTAGGAAATCTCATTTATATATTATAAACAATGGTAAGTATTGATTTTATATGGATTAATATGTATTTTGGAGTATTTTATGCACTTTTAATGAAGGTTTCAGCTGAAAAGTGACGGACTAGCTCAGTATTGGCTAAGGTTTACCTAATTTTTGGCGCTAACAATACCAACATTACACCAATTACTGACATAAACGATTGTATTTATCAATTGTTACCATGTAATGACATTGCCCTTATTTCTACACCTTTTAACAATGATTTCTAACCTCTAGTCGGACCCCTTGGATGTGTCGTTAGACCTTCTACGTCGCTTGAATCCAAAGAATGTATCGAGCAATTTGGCAGAATTATGCAAGATTTCACCTTCAATTGCAGAAGATTTGCTTTCATCGGTTGACCAGCCTCTTGGTGTCAAAGTATGCCAGAAAACAAACAAGAAGTACCTCACTTGTGACTACAATCGAGACGGCGATAGCTTTAGAAGTCCGTGGAGTGGACAATATGAGCCGTATATTAGCGATGGACCTGTTCCGAGTCCGGAATTACGTAAGCTGGAAGAACTGGCCAACGACTCGTTTGATGTGTACCGAGATTTGTACTATGAAGGTGGCATATCCAGTGTTTATCTATGGGATCAAGACGATGGATTTGCTGGGGTTTTCCTATTGAAAAAACAGGCCGATAAACAGTCTTCTGCAGGTCATTCTGGATCATGGGATAGCATTCATGTGTTTGAAGTGATCAAATCAGCTGGCAATAAGTCTGCTGATTACAGGCTCACTTCTACAATTATGTTGGACATGACGACATCCACAGTAGGTGCATTGGATCTGAGTGGCAGTTTAACACGGCAAATTGAGAGACAATTGCCAGTAGATGATGAATCGGATCACGTGGTCAATATAGGAACGATTGTTGAGGACATGGAGTCACGAATGAGAAATGTCCTAAATGAAGTGTACTTTGGCAAAACTCGTGACATTGTAGGTAATCTAAGAAGTGTCATTACTTTGGCAGAAGTAGCACAGGAACGTGAGCTTCAAGAGGAGGTTAACAAAGGTTTAGGTGTTTAGAAATTAGGCACACTGTGTTGGTAGTATTTACAATAATGCACTCAGGGCTGGCTAAATGACCCCTAATTCATGCAAATCTTTCTGTAGTTTTTTATAAGGCCCGAGTTCCAAAGATTCCGACTTGTAATTCTCGGCAGTATCATGCAACTGTGAGGTGGTTTGCTTGTAAACTCGATGTCGTGAAACATTAAGCTCTTTCTGCTTTTGTATCGGTTTCCTGGTAGGTTTCTGCATATTATGTTGATATCTTGGTATTCCGAGTTCCGAGGCTTTCATAGATCTTTCCGAGTTTCTTGGACCATAATGAATATTGTCGATAGGCATAGAATCGTCACGTTTACCCTCATCTTTGAAATACCATCGGAAACAGTGCTTGTATTCTTTTATTGACATCTTTTGCTCAACAGACGCACGGTTCATAAATACAGGCGGTTCTTGTCCACATACCTTCTCATAATATGCCGCCTTTTCTAATGCAATCTTTACTAATGCCCTGGCTCGAGGAGTGATTCCAATTTCGGCCATATTTGCATATATCATTGTAAGAACTTGATTCTTGTTTCTATGCAAAGGACTAGACTGTGCAGCCTGGAAAAGATAAGCCCAAGTACGTGCATCTGGTTTTGTATCCCATCGCGTTTCCATTGCTCCCCATATCCCTAATATCCAGTCTAATCTTTGAGTCTGTGAAGACAGATATCTTGCAAAAGTGTTAAGCAACGGTGTAGTAGGAATAAACTGCCATTTTTCCGAGGCATAAAAAAGGTAATCCCAAGCTACAGTATACTGCTTCTCTTCTAGAAGTTGCTTTATGATGACTCCAACAGTGGATTTTCCAATAGCTGCACGGCTATCCGTATCACCACTATCTTGAGAGTTGCCCAGATCATCCAAGTATTTCATGACAAACTTTGTATTCTGAAGCTTTATAAGGTCCTCTATGATTATGGCATGTGATCTAGGAGTTAAAGGAACATTTCGAAGCTTCATTTCTTCCAAGATCAAACTTTTGCCTATAGAACCTTTGATAGAAGTCAAAATGACATTCCAAGTTTCGTAGTTAACAAACACATTGTCATCGACCATACTCCTCAGTAGCTTCTCTGTCACTAAAAGCGGATGCATAATGACTTTTGCTTTGTCGTTATTTATAGTGATCTCATTTGCAGCCAAAAATGCATTGTAAATGTCAAGGTCTGCTTTGATACTGACAGCAGGCATATCACTGAACAATTCTCTAGCGGATCTGATTTGTTTCTGACGTATAAAATGCTCAATCGCCAGTTTATAGGCCGACAAAGAAAGCGCATTACTCGTATCAGGATTGTTTATTCGTAGCAAATCTTTGATCAGCGCTTGTACAACTCCTACAGGAGAGTCCAATTTCCAGCTGCCAAATTGACACAGGGTAATTTTTCTGATATATCTCAGCAGACTATGTGTAGTCCATTCCTCAGGAAACCTCGGTAATTCCTTTATGTTGCGTCCATAAATTAATGGTCGACTAATCCTTGTCTCAATTCCAGTACTTGGTCTCGATTCCATATTGACACTCAATTGATCTAATAAACCAACAATAGTCCCAAGTTGTGTCCTCAGTGCAGCAATCTCTTCATTACTGGTAATATCTATGCCATTCAAAGGTATTCGAGAAGAATTCGGGAATCTGATGAGAGGTGCCAGACCAAACTCAAGTCTTCGATCATCTTCAACTTTTTGAAATGCCGTTAAAATGGGCTCGGATATGGAAATCATAGGCATATCAGTGTATGTTCTGATATGACTACGGGGTCTATTAATACTATTAATAGATCCAAATGCCAATGTTCTTAAAGGTAAAAACCATCCATTTTTATATTGTGGACGAAACATTCGGGTTGTTGAAATGAGAGATCAAAGAAACTGTTTCAATATGAGGTTCAAAGTATTATAGCCATATTGAGTGGGAAGAAGTTACCCGGATGTAAGTTTTTGATTTTGTCTTTTGGCCTTGAATTTTTTTTTTTTTTTTTTTTTTTTGGGATATGATTCTGAAATATCCAAAAGACTTTCTTCACCTGACTTCTCAGTAGGAATTTCAGTTCAGTTCTATTTGCTACTACGATACAACAATGAATAGAGATTCTTTTGTACCTTCTAATTCCAGTGCTTCGATGAGTGCTGCTGCTGCAGGTATCAATGTACACAAATCTTTTGGAGTCAAGTATATCTGCGCTAACTGTGCATCCAAAGTCCAACTTGAACACGGAGAACCAGTCCGATGCAAAGATTGTGGACACCGAGTACTTTATAAGGAAAGAACTAGAAGAATGGGTAAGTCTAGTTGCCACCATTTTATTTCTGCTATTTCTCTGTCTCGCTTACTAACAATAGTCCAATTTGAAGCTCGATGATTCCATATCCTTCTTATTTATAATCTACAAAAGTTTACGTCAAGTATAACATAATCAATGTAATATACAACCCATTTGGAGATTCTCACCTTTCAAATGATTCCACTTTTCTGTTTCTGTTTGCCCTTGTCGTAGGCTTTACTGACAGTCGGGTAAGCTGTGCTGTTCCCCGACGACATTTCCAGCTGCAACTGTTGAATAAATAAATGCAAAAAATCCATAGATCTGGCTTCAGGAACTTCAGATAGCCGCTGTTGTAGTTTCTTTTTCGAATCTGGGAATATCAATGTTGCGATAAGGTCTTTGACCAGGCTTGAAGCAGCTTCTGGACCCAGACTTTCGTAATTTGCAGGTACACTAATTCCTTTGATAATTCTTTCAATTCTTTCTCGATCAATACGGCCATCCCTCACATGTTGTAGATATGAAAACGGATCCTCTGTGTCGGAGAATTCGGGCATCTTTTCTGAGATCGCATCCAAACTACTGCTTGTCCCTCGAGTAGGAATCGTCGCTAGTCTGTCTCTCTCTATAGTAGTCGATAATGATGGCGACAAAGACATTCTGCTTGAAATTTCACTAGCAGAATCAGAATGCACAAATAATTCATTGCTGGATCTCACGTCAAAAGAAGTCTTTGCAAGGCGGCGATCTTCAGCCTCTAGCTGCTCAAAAGAAGCCACTTTTTCCCGTACTCTTATCCAAGTACGCTTTCGTACAAATGTACGGAAATATCGATGACCACTATACCAGTACTTTGCTCCAAAACGCCAGGAGTAAGCCCAACCTTGATCATCGACTTCTCCTGACATATCCACGTACCATCTGTTCCAAGACCAAGACCAGGTCAAATCTGGAGGAACAATATGCTCCAATGATTCGAATTTGTAGCCTTCCTCTGTAGCCAATGGTGAAGGATCCCACCAGGGAATCAGAGAATCCGAGGAAAATAGGCTGAACCCGAGAAAAAATATTCCCCGTTGACATTCATAGATACGGTCGGTTGCTATGACTGGTGTAGCAGTGCCTACCACTACAGGCGAGGGACGGTCCCTGAACCGTTCACCCAAGCTTATAGCTTTCGACTGCAGTTTTCGCAAATCTTGTACACGTGGATGCGAAATCTCAGTGACTATCTCCTGTAGCTTGCTCTTTTTGGTGTCTCCACTATGATATACCTGGATGCTATCAGATTCCATAGATTCACGAGTTGACTGGGCTGAGCTAGGTAGTGATATCTCCGTAGTCAATGAACGTGACATATGCGATTCATCACGGCTCATATTAACTTTCCATGCACATTCGAGCACCGTGCTCGGGTTCTGTTGTAGGTTAATGGATTGATTCTTAGATTGATTCTTAGATTGATTCTATACTAATATTGCTGCTACTACAGTATAGCTGCGGCGCTATCATGATGCGGCTGACATTCGGTACGAAGCTGAAGCTTCGATTAAAACTTCTGTCAAGACAACTAATAAACTAATAGAAATTGGATTAGCGTGTTTAGTGTTTCTAGAAGAATCTATAGACTAAAATTGGTCTTTGAAATGATCTGTTACATGTTGTTTAGTAAGCAATACTGCTATAACTCTCGCTATATCATCTAATGTACAGTAATTAACCATATACTAGTATATCTATAAAAACACTTTCACTTAGTCTACCACACTTGTCGATATAATCAAAGGAGGCTCTACTGGTCTATCATTCTTGCCGGTTTTCAACTGCTCTATAGATGTTACTACATCTTGACCGGAAACCACTTTCCCGAATATTGTATGCTTATCGTCCAACCATGGCGTTTTCTCAGTTGTAATGAAGAATTGTGAGCCATTAGTACCTGGACCAGCATTAGCCATGCTTAGAATAAACGGCTCGTTGTGCCGAAGTAATGGTGTGAACTCATCCTCGAATGTTCCACCCCATATGCTTTCACCGCCTGTACCGTCACCCAACGGATCACCTCCTTGGATCATAAAATGTTTGATTGATCGATGGAAAGTTAGATTGTCGTAGTATCCCTGTTTGCAATGTGTTGTGAAGTTCTCTACAGCTTTTGGTGCATGCTCAGGATATAGCTTCAGGGTTATATCTCCTAAAGTAGTGTGAAGAGTGACTTTGTGAGCCATTTTTACAGGCTTAGGTTCTTTGGCTAAATCTTTTGAATTCTCTGTTTGAGCTTTAATGCTGATTATATCGCGGTCTGATTCAATCTGCTTGAAATCGCCTTCAAATCGTGTGAACGTAAAGACCCGATTGTCATGCAGACCAGTGGCATACAGTACAGGATCACTGGTTCTGCTTTTGCTTATAATCTCATTCTCAGATGAAGCCATGTCCACAGTCATGAGACCCTTCCTTTTCGGTGCGCCCTGATACAAGGCAAGCTGGCAAAATCTTACCGATTCGTCTTTCCCTAGCAACAACACACATGCATTCGTTTTGATATTCACGACCTTAATTCCAAGAAGCGTCGAATAGATAATAAAGTTCCCAGAGATATCAAAGACTGCGTTTACTTTAAAGTCATTAGCCGCGCTATCTAATGCCAGTCGTCTCGTAAACTCCACCTGTTCTATTACGGCAGCACTAGACCCAGACTGCTGCATCTCAGAAATGGCAGCTACACTTTCATCATAGGCACGTAGCTTTTTGCCTGTTACAAAGTCAAAAATGGTGATTTCTCCGTCTGATGCGATGGCAGCGAATTTGTCACCACTAGACGATAACGCAAGGGATTTCACGTAGACTTTACGCTTACGGAAATCATACAGATTCGTAGAGCTTTTCATTTCAAAAACGCCTCTTGGCTTCTCAAAAGGCTTTTTCGGCTGCCAATACTCCACCATGCCGAGCTTATCGCAAGAAATCATGCATTCAAGTCGCTGATTGAACAACAAAGTTGTCACCTCACTCTTGTGGATTGTAGATACCACCTCGAGCGGTTTTGATTTTCCTTCGATTTCCTCAATATTCAATGGATCAAAGAGATAAATACGGTTGTCTTTGCCTGGAACAATCAATAGCTGAGAGCCCAAAGCCCAGCAGCATGTTTGGCCAGGCTCAAAAGCAAGTTCCAAGATGGATATCATATCAAAAGACGTGACATCAAATATCTTAACGGTTCGGTCTGAAGAAATAGTTGCCACAAGCTTGCCGTCACTGCTGAACACGATATCGTTTACAGGATGATCTATATGGGTCTGATACTGTTTTACAAACTCTATTTCGCCATGCAGTTCTGATTTGACCCAGAATTTCACCACACCATCTTTAGATCCAGATAGAATAAACTTTCCATTTGGCTGGGCTTTTAAAGCAGTTATCTCTTCATTGTGTTGATATGATTTGGTATATCTACTGAAATTAGGTAGGTTCGAAAGATACACAGACTCAAAGTCTAATCTTCGTTTTTTTACACCAACTTTTGGATTCTGATCCTGAGAAGGCAAAGAAGGACCAAAATCATCATCAGAAGACGATTCATCATCCCTAATGTGCTTGTCTACCGAGGCAGACATATCTGTTGGTGCTTACGATCTCGAGGAGCTTTAGTGTGAGATTTTGAGATTTTGAGTGAGCGTGCACAGCCGCACCATCGCCTACTGATAACAAAAAAACCCACCAGAATAGCCAATGTCACGGGTGACCAAGTAGATATGACGTCAGACGAAGATCAGAAGGAGCTGGTATATAAGCTTGAGAATGAGTTGGAGATATTGCATTTATTATATCATCGAAACAAAAACCAGCATCGACTGAACACGTGGTGGAAATATGTGTCTTTACTCCACCGGCGAGGCATTCAGCTGGCTGATTTGCTGAAAGAACCAGGAAGTGCCGGCTCTGCAAAAAAGCTGGCACGATTTTTATATTATAAAGTGATTCCACCTTCTTATACGGCATTCAATGGTATTCTGAAGCAGGCACAGTTTCTATCGCTTGGATTTGCCTTGATTGGAGTTCTGTCTCGACTTTATGCAATTCTGGGCGGTTATGTCCAAAAAGAAAAGCAAAAGCAAAAGCAAAAGCAAAAGCAAGTGCAGGAGAGTTTTAATGTGGAAAATCCCTCTGCGTCGATAGAGCAAGATTTGGGGGAGATCATCACTAGAGACGAGCTTAAGATATCAGTGGACATAGCCACAGTAAATGACATACAAAAACAGAAGAAAGAGAAGAGGAAGAAAGAAGAAAAGGATATTAAAAAGAAGAAGAAGAAGAAAAAGGACAGAAATGCCATTGATCAGATATTCGGATTCTGAGAGTTACAAAAGGTGACATTTATCCGAATCACTATCCTAATTACATAATCATTCAAAGTCAAAGACAGAGAATTGCTGAGAGAATTGCTGACAATATTTCCGATCATCTTACTAATAATGTTGCTGACAATGTTTCGAAGCATATTACTAAGAATATTGCTGACAATATAACCAAGCCTCTTACTAATAGTCCTGCCGAACATATTCACCGTATCAAGCCAGATACTTCATTGCAAAAGATGGAAGCACAAAACTTGCCGAATGGATTCTACTGTTATAATATCTGTTGATTGTCTTATCGGTTTCTTCCTCCCATGTTCTTGTAGGAATCCTAACATCATTTTCAGGATCCTTACTACAGATCATGAGCCCCAATTGCCCAGAAGTATAAGTCGGTACCAATGTTGCACAATAGTGGACCTGAGGGAAGACTTGCAGACAAGTTTTCTTCAGTTCTTCCAAAACAGGGATCTTTAGCCACACGTTTTCAGAAGCTTGCATTGAAATGACGCCCTTTTCAGTCAATGCATTGTCCAACAGCTTGAAATATCCCAATTGGAACAGCTTTTCTGCAGGGCCTTCAGGGTCAGATGTATCGGAAATAATAACATCGTATTCATTGGTTTTGGACTCTAAATAGGCGAATCCATCGGTCACGTGTACATGAACCCTTGGGTCATTGAACCCTTTGGCCATTTCAGGAAGATAACGCTTGGACATTTCGATAACAGCTTTGTCGATTTCCACCAAATCGACTTGTTCAATGTCCTTATGCTTGATGATCTCTCTTAGGACCCCGCCATCTCCACCACCTATCACCAGCACTTTTCGAGGATTTGGGTGAGCCATTAAAGGGACGTGGCTAATCATTTCTTGATATCTATGGGTTAGAAATTCCAATGTCATGATGATGAATTCATAATCTTATCATGACTTACGCAAATTCGTCTCTTTCTGTGACATTAATGACTCCATCTAAAACCAAGACATTGCCATAATCGGTACTCTTGAATACGAGGACCTGATGTTAGTACGATATTGTTGTTGTGGTGGTTGGATCCAAGATGTTGGTTGGATCTTGCTATTTGGACTTACATCTTGATATTCAGACTTCTCGACATGCAAGATTTTATCTACTCGCAACTGCAAAGCTTGGCCAGCCCAGTTTTCATTAACTTCTCTAAACCAGCCGTCTACTATAGTAGGATGTTCTAAAGGCATTTTTTTTTTGGTTTTGGTTTTGGTTTTGGTTTTGTCGGTCTTATGTCGTCAAGCCAAAAAAGACTGGGTTGAAAGATGCCAAAGTCCACACTGAAATTTTCAAGTTTTTGGTTGTGGAAAATTAAAGACGGACAAAAAAAAAAAAAAAAAGACAAAAAATTCCAGACTGAAAAATTATCTTGATATATACAATCAAACCATAACACCAGTTAGAAGTCTTGATACAATGAGCCTGTTCAGAGATTTATTGTTAGATATAACTGGCCAATTTTTGTTTGTTTCCACGGAAAGATCGCTAACTAAATATGAGCTAAGGTCTGGAGATCTTGTCAGAAGTATACCAACACCTCAAGTTAAAGCAGATGATCCTGATGATGTCAAGTCCAAAACAAAGACAACACAGGCAGAAATCACGAATTTGAGGTTTTTGAAGCAATCCAAAGATGGCAAGTATCTTGTTGCCATTTTGGATGATCCAAAGGCCGTGGTTGTGCTTGATTCTGGCAGCTTGGACGTCCTACAAGCACTTATATTCCCTAAAAGACCATGTAGCCTTGATTTCATTGATTCAACCAGATTAATTGTCGGGGATAAGTTTGGTGATGTATATGAGATTTCAGTTACTGGACAGGGATCTTTAAAGTCGCCGATCCAAGTGACTAACAAGCCTTTATTAGGACATGTTTCGATGCTTGTAGACGTGGCATATGGTGAGCATAATGGCTATAAAGCTATTATATCTGCTGATAGAGATGAGCATATCCGAATTACCCGATACCCGCATACATTTGTGATTGACCGGTGGTTGTTTGGCCATACGCAATTTGTGTCATCTGTTAAAGTAGTTCCTTGGAATACAGCATTATTACTGTCAGCAGGAGGTGACAATCAAGTGATCTTATGGGATTGGACTAATGGTAAGAAACATGATGCATTCAGCTTAACAAAGGACGGAGTTAAGGACTCTAGCTTCCCTGAAGAGTCTCTGGTAGTGAAGGACATGTTTTTACTTGAAAATTCGCAACAATTGCTTGTTTCTTTCGAAAAAATACCCTTTATTGTCTTATTGAATGTTCATGAAACCAAAGGTACTTACTCACTAAAGCATGAAGCCACTTTCAAGCTTTCTATTCAATTAGAAGTCCTCTCTGTCAGTGTACATTCAACGGATAATTCTGACGAACATGTTGTCTCTGTTGCATATAAGGATCCAAGCCTATTGCTTAAATTGTACAAATTAAAAGGTATTAATCTTGATGGCTTTTACTTTGCTTCTACAGAGCAATCTATACGGTCTTTACAAGACTTTACAACTACAGATTCTTCCTCTGGTTCACATGTCTATTATCCTTTGCAATCATTACGAAAGAGAGCTGAACATTAGTTGTATCAGAAAATCAGCCGACCAAGAAATCTGGCAGAAAGCATATATTATGACATAACCTTTTTGGCCGTTAGATATAGTCATCCCATCTCATATTGGCAGGCGGCTTGTCGGTGTCCAAAATACGACTCATCTATATAATCAAGGCAAATAACGATATATAACGAATCATCATTTATATATATAATCCTACAATTATGTTGTTCTCATGGCATGTCTGACGAAAATTGTACGGTACGATGCTAACAGCCGCTTGAATTCTGGATTTTCGCTTCACTTCACTTCACTTTGATTTTTCTTTCCTCCTCATAATCAGGCGCAGCAAATTGCAAATTCAAAGCAGAAGTTCAGGACCAAAACAAAACAAGCATTAAAGCTTCTGATTTCTTTCTTTAGAACCTCTTTGAGCTGTTTGGTGTATTATAAACATTGTCGTGGTTTTTTTTAGTTATCTTATTTGGTTGTCAGAAGTAGATTTTTTCTTTTTGTAGCATTTGAATTAGCGCCCAGCAAATTATTTGAGCGTTAGAGAATAAGCACAAGATAGGAGAGTATTTCAGAATCGTAGTCAAAACTCAGTGGTATCACTGAAAATACGGGAAAAAGAAAACTGGTAAGGGAAGCCGATACTCTTGTTGAAATCTTGGGTACTGTTTAAGGTAAGTAAAACCCATGGCATGGGGGGAGGAGGGGGTTCAGCCAAATTGGTGAGGAGAAGAGAAGACAGCCATTTTGGTTCGTATTTGGCTTTCTCTATGGCTGATATTTATATATATATCATTGTGACATTATTTACTCGGTGATAAGTTGTATAATATTGTAGATCACCTTGGCCGTCCCTTTTACGTAATCTCAGTCGCGCTTTTGCTTGTACACCCCTTAAAGCCCTGCAAACCTAACCTAACCTAACTCAACTCTAACTCTAGATGAAAAATCCTATAAGTCCCACAGTTGAATATCTTGCAGGGAATGCTCATCGATGGCCGATCCAGACAATTGTGTTGATCACATTGTTGGCATCAACGGCGTATTTTTCCATTCTCGATTTCACCATCCCTGGTTACGCTGCTAGTAATGATTATGCCGTAACATATTACCATCAGGCGTCCGCTGCTAACACCAATGGATCCTGGGTAAAAATTACGGATCCTGAAAATTACCCCGATGCTAAACATTTCAAGGGTACTAATGCCCTTTATGTCGGTAGTTCAAATGAGACTGAGAAACTGATTTTACTGCCAGGGAATGAGTTCGACCAATGGTTGGAAAGTCAAACTTCTGAAAACGAGGACTGGATTCTGAGAAGCTCTTTCAGTTGGGTTGCTTGGATAAAATGGACTACTTCAAGAGTCGTATCCTTAATCAAGCAGAGTGAAACGTTTGACATTGTAGTTGTTTCTTTGGCATACTTGGGCATGTATTATACTTTCTTCAACCTGTTTATCTCAATGAAACGGCTAGGTTCGAATATTTTCTTAGCAGCATCCGTATTGGTGTCATCTTCTATCGCTTTTATGTTTGCATATGTTACGGCTTATTATTTAGGTGTCAAGATTCCGTTAGTCAATCTTTCTGAAGGTTTGCCCTTTTTGGTAATTACTATCGGGTTCGATTCCAAAATTACTGTGACCAGGATGGCTTTGAAAGTAACATCGAAACAGTATCCTTCTACTACACCGCATCAAGCTATACATGGTGTACTCTTCAGTGAAGGTCAGGTAGTATTGAGAGATTATGCTATTGAAATTATTGCTCTTGCAGCTGCCGCTTGTTCAGGAGTATATGGTCTTTGGCAATTTTGCTTCTTGGCTAGTTTGATTTTGATTTATGATTTCTTTCTTTTGGTGACATTTTATGTTTCCATCTTGTCTATCAAAGCGGAAATGAATAAAATTAAGCAAAATGAGGTTACCCGTGATGCCTTGGAAGAGGAGGGTGTTTCTCCTGATTTGGCTGTCAAGGTCGCTAATCAAGAGAGTACCTCCCTCAGTGAGTTAACAAAGACTAAATTTGGCACTGGTTACATTTTTAAGGTACTTGTACTTATTGGATTTTTGCTTAACGCTTTCCAATTATCTCAGTTTCCATTTATTTCGTTGACCTCGATTATGCATGAGACTTCCTCTACAGGTTATGTGGAGTTGAACGACTTCTTTCACCACCAACTGCTGACAAAGTATCTGCATGGCACTGATGTTATCATCACAATTCTTCCTACTTTGATTTTTGAACATGCAAGATTCTCTGGCAGAGTTGAGGAGTCTGTTAATGGATTTTTTGCTTTATGGACCCAAGTTGTGGGTGACCCAATTCTCAGCAAATTAATTGTACTTGTTCTATGTGGTAGTGTTGCACTGAATGGTTATTTGATCAAGGCTTCTAGAAGCACATCTCTTAAGGTTGTCGAAAAGGTTGTCGAAGTTGAAAAGAGGGTTCCTATTCTTGTAGAAAGGAGGGCCGAATCTGAAAGCTCATCTGAAGAAGAAGGCGAAGATGATGGTCTTGAAATCAAGACTAAGTCACTGGTCAAAAAGAGACCAATCGATGAGTCTATTGCAATACTGAAGGGGGGTCTTGCAAAAGAATTGAATGATGAAGAAGTCATTGAACTTGTTCTGAATGGCAACCTACCTTTGTATGCTTTGGAGAAACAGCTTGAGGATAGTGTGCGAGCTGTATATATCCGAAGAGCCGCTGTTTCTAGACTTTCTGACACCGATACTTTAGAGAACTCTGAGTTGCCTTATATGCACTACGACTACGATCGTGTTCTCGGTGCTTGCTGTGAAAACGTCATTGGATATATGCCCCTGCCTATTGGTGTGGCAGGTCCTTTGATTATTGATGGCAAGCCATTCTACATTCCCATGGCAACTACTGAAGGCTGTCTTGTCGCATCTACGATGCGAGGTTGTAAAGCGTTGAACGGTGGAGGAGGTGTAACAACTGTTCTGACCCAAGATTCCATGACCCGAGGCCCTTGTGTATCATTTGATTCTGCTGCTAGAGGTGGAGCATGCAAGCTCTGGATTGATTCTGATGAAGGTCAAGCAATCATGAAAAAGGCCTTTGAAAGCACATCGAGGTTTGCTAAACTGAAGTCGATCAAGACTGCTCTAGCTGGTCGGTTGCTGTATATTAGATTCAAGACCAGTACAGGTGATGCCATGGGTATGAATATGATTTCTAAAGGTGTTGATTTTGCTTTGAAGAATATGATGGAAAACTGTGGTTTTGAGGATATGGAAGTTGTGTCAGTTTCTGGTAACTACTGTACCGACAAAAAACCAGCTGCAATCAACTGGTTAGATGGTCGAGGTAAAAGCGTTGTAGCTGAAGCGATTGTCCCAGCTAAGTTGGTCAAAAGTGTTCTTAAGAGTGATGTTGACGCACTCATTGATTTGAACATCAGTAAGAATCTTATTGGAAGTGCTATGGCTGGTAGTATAGGAGGATTCAATGCGCAAGCGTCGAATCTTGTAACGGCGATCTTTTTAGCTTGTGGTCAAGATCCTGCACAGAACGTTGAGAGTTCTAACTGTATTACCATTATGGGTAAAACCCCTGAGGGTGATCTACAGATTAGTGTTTCTATGCCATCTATTGAGGTTGGTACAGTAGGTGGTGGAACAATTCTTGGACCTCAAGCTGCTGTGTTGGATCTGCTTGGTGTAAGAGGCCCGCATCCCACAAACCCGGGAGACAATGCTAGACAGCTGGCAAGAATTGTTGCGTCAGGCGTGCTTGCTGCTGAACTGTCGCTCTGTTCAGCATTAGCAGCTGGCCATCTTGTTCAAAGTCATATGAAGTTGAACAGATCAAAGCCACCTACAGCAGCTACTTCGACCGCACCATCAACGGCTGATCTTCAACGATTAGATCAAGGTTCACAGATTTGCATTAAGTCGTGAGCAAGCCTACGGCCTATATGAAAAAGGGCACAGATAATGTAAAATAACGCTTTTTTTATTTGTAATATGAGTTAAGATGGTCTGTTAGTGGGGGCCAAACTGAACAGCACTAATTTGTTGTCAGACAATAGCTAGCTGAGATTGTAGCTAAATCTCCCTACATATTACACTAAAAAACATCATGAATCTTTGAATAATTATAAATAGGTAGAATCCCGCAATATAAGCATTTGTAAGCCGAACGTCTCAAATATTTTGTCAAAAATAAAAACCCCGGAATTTATCGGAATTAAACTGCCAACATCAAATCTCACCCCACCCCCACCTTGCTGTTATTGGGACCAGAAAAATGGAAAAAGCTCGGCCTAAATTTGCCCGACGGCATATCGACATCTTGAAACACCTAGGTAAGGTGCTCTCGAGAAACTACAGACACAATGGATGACACTGAACAGGATCCGGAGTTCTATGATGACAAAGGTGGTGTCGTACTAGACGCAGGCCAGAACATAGAGAATATCAACCAGCAGAACAGTTTCGGGGACATTAGTAATATCCGACGAACAAAAGCCTGTGAAAACTGCCGAACATTGAAAGTCCGGTGTATACCATCTGATTCCAATCATCCAGAAAAATCATGTACTCGATGCTTGAAAAGAAACAAGACTTGTACGTTTCAAATCGGTCCAAAGAAACGATCTCGTAGATCTGATGCGTAAGTATTTACGTGGGGTTTGAAACCAACCAACTATTCTCTCTATTGATCGAATCTAACGAAAAAAATTGTAGAAGAGTTGCATCTCTAGAAAAGAAAATCGAAATTCTATCTGCACAGTTATCTCAGAAGGAAGTCGTCGATATAAGTCCAGAAAGCGGGAATACCCGACAGCTATCTGCTGAAGCAGAAACTCCACAACATGTATCATCTTCTGGAGCAAGTTCGGTGATAGCCTCAGGTCAAGAAACTCGTTTCCCTAAATATGCAAAGCATTTCCGTTCCAGTACTTATCATCCATCTTTAAACGGTACTCCTGACTCGTTGGATCTGGACTCTAAGATGAATCCTGATGAAACGCTTGTTACAGGTGTCAATGTAGATGCCATGAGAGAAGATCTATCAGAGTCTTGGAATAGATTAATGGAGAAATGTGCTACAAGAATGAGACTTCTGGAAGATCGTACTAAAGATCCTCCTCGTTTGCTGACGTTGGAGACGGATGTTGTGAGTAAAGGTATAATAAGCCGCGAAAATGCAGAGAAACGCCTTATATATTACAAAGAAAACATCTACAAGATTCATCCTGCTATTGGGCTACCTGACGTATCATTTGATAAACTGCGGCAAGAATTACCGATTATGTTCTTGACAATCATGGCTACTACGTCTATCGCAGATACGGATTTTGCAAATATCGAAACTCACTACGTATTACACAATCATGCATACGAAACAATTATATACCAGGCAATGATAGCAGGTATGAAAACTTTCGAATTGCTTCAATGCATTTTGATGTTGACATTTTGGTATAATGAGCCAGATTTCTATCATCACCACAAATCTCATTTGCTTGTTAATCTTGCTGCCAGTATGGCTACGGATTTAGGTATAGGAGGCATGATTATCAGTACTAGACACTTGAATCTGAAGTACGAAGGTATAGTATTCCCAGAAATGCTATTGAACCCTAAAACAGACGAATGTAGACGTGTTTGGTTGCACGTCTATTGCGCATCGATGAATATGATAAATGTTGTCAGGCGACCTAAATTCTATTTATGGACTGATTATACTGAGGAATGTTGTGAGGTATTATCTAAATCGGATCATGATTACAGACGTATTGTGTTTTATGCTCGTTTATCTCGTATACTTGAAGATGTTGGTAGAGCCTTATATTGTGGAGGTAACAAGGTTCCTCCAAGTTTAAGAGACTCAAGTACACGGTACTTGGTTGCATATTTTGAAGAAAGATTAAGCACTATTCTTAAAGAATTTCAGGAGATTGAAGATACTCAAAGAGAATCATTCAAACCATATTACTATGCTATTCAAATGTTTCTTTATCAGGCCGTTTTGTATGTCGAATATTCGGATAAACTCGGCAGAAGTCCATTCTCTGACTATTCACTAGCTACATATCACAAATATCTTACTGTGGATGAAGTTACTTGCATTGTAAAGCTAAGTTTGGCTGCTGTTAGCTGCATGAAAGTATTCATTTCATTCAGTCTGATGGAGTTGGCAATAATGCCAATGTATAACTATTCACGACTAGTCTTCTGTGTTTCGATGTTTATGAAGATAAGAATGCTGTACTTGACAAATGATCATTTCAGAAAAGTATGTCCTTTGTCCGACGATGATTTCGAAATGGTATTTGAGCTTAATAGAAAGCTGAATGAAGTGGAACGCGAATACCCATTCTCGAATTCTTCATGCTGCTATAACTTTGTCATCAAGCTTCTATTGTGTCATTTCGATCGACAGGTACGGTACTTTAAGAATCCTATCTTGCCTGAAATGGTTGTTGATGCTGCACCTGAAAACAATGACCCGACCAAAGGCGACATTAATTATAGTTCACAAGGATTAGTACCGCCTACGATTTCGGGTGCTTCTCCTAATTCTCATCTAGCAGCTGGTTTGCCATTCAATGAACCACCATCGCCTTTGGACATGTTGTCTAACGTGGCTTCAAGGCATGGCTCTTCAGATCCGAGCCAAAACACAGCGGGAGTGGCTAATGGCACAACACAGTCTCGTGCTCCAGGTACCACGAATTCTGATGTGTTTCAATGTGTTGCCAATGATCAGGACGAGTCAATATGGTTGATGGGTGATGATTTCTGGAAAGATTTGATTCCTAATGTTGAAGCATTCACAAGCTATGAACTATGAATATTTGTAGTGGTATGTTTGGTTTTTTGGCAGAATTAACTGGTTTTAAATGGTTATGTATTTTGATTAATAATTTGTATGAGTGATTTAATGAGTATATGTTTTATCTTTGGACTAGTTTCAGTGATGCCGAGGCTTGAGTTTGTTAACTTTGAGGTTGTAGCTACGAACCAACGGAACAACAACAAAAGATATTCACTAGCTAAGCCATATAATTCTTAATGATTAAGCATATCAGTTTGTTACTGACCATCTCTGTATCTGCATGTTTTTTCTTGCTTTTTTATGACATTTAAGGGTCTACCGCTCGTCTTTTTAGCCTATATATAGCCAGCCATATTTCTAAGATCATTTCAGTTTGTCGTCTTAACTATAAAAATGGCTGAAGTTCGGTATAGAAAACAACCAGTAGCTCCAAAGAATCCGGGGGAACCGGAGAAACCCCCAATTTCTTCTGCTAAGAAAACATCTTTGAATCCATTAAAGTTGTTTTTGGCATTCATTGTATTGCAACTGGCTTTGTCGTTCTATATTACCGAAACTGCCACATGGGGTGTTCAAACTCGCTGGACAAATCCACGATACCTGCAATTCCGATGGAATCAACTCAATATGCCTACGTTACATGTATTTAGTGACGATGAGCTTTCAGAGTATAATGGCGTAGATCCTGAGAAACCTATTTATTTGGCTATAAACGGCAAAGTATATGATGTCTCTGCCAACCCTTTAACATACGGCCCTGGAGGACCATATTCCATGTTCAGTGGACGTGATGCTGCTAGGGCTTTCTACACCGGATGTTTTGAATCGGACTTGACTCATGATTTACGAGGCTTGCCAGAAGTAGAAGCTTTGGAAGAAATTGTTGGATGGCAAAGATTCTTTGACAATTCTCACAAATACTGGCATGTAGGGTATGTATCGCATAGTCCTTTAACAGGTGATATTCCTGCCCCGTGTGAGAACGGATTCAAGCTTCCGAAAGCAGCAAGTAAAAACGTGCATTCACATATATCTGGAGCTGGTAGTCGACACAGTGTGCCTCGTTTGCCTCATAATGTTCAGCATCCACATGTTTCTGGTGACAAATTTAATGGCCACGGGCATGGCCATGTGCATTCACATATATCTGGAGCTGGTAGTCGGCATAGTGTGCCTCATTTGCCTCATAATGTTCAGCATCCACATGTTTCTGGCGACCATTGAATCAGAGCTGTGAATCCCCACAACACAGTGCAGGTCATGCGGGGGGGTGAGGGGGGGGGGGGGGGAGAGTGAGGGGCGTACCTGCATGGTGCTAAATCAGATTAGGTTAGATCATCATGCCTAACCATTTTTTGCAGTATAAGTTATTTGCTTTTACTCCTAAGTAGATGCGTTAAATAAATGACCTGTCTCTATTTGACCCCGATTTATAGCCTTTAGCTTTCAAAAGTTCAAGGGAAATAGTCACCTCTGAAGGTTCTATGATTAGATGCCATTGAGATGTAGTCAATATAAGTTCTTGTATTTGCTCCTCTGCTGTAGTTTCTCGTCTACGCTTGCGAGAATGTGATGTGTCGTGTGTTAGAATATCGACTGTAAGATCTATAGATTCGCCATCAATAATGATATCTGTATTGTCCAAAACAAGGGGTGTGTCTTCCAGATTTACCTTAAAAAGTGAATGTCCATTAAGATCAGCAAGTGTCTTATTAATCAAAGCCTCGAGCTTCAAACTATTTCCACCTAGGAACTGTGCAGTCCATTGGTTTGACATTTGTCTCAGCCGTACAGAATTATCTTCAAGTTGTAATATCAGGAGCCTTTCAACTGAGTCCGCATATGGTCTTTTGTAGTATAATTCGGTACTAATGATACCTTGTGAGTTCGTATATTGCTTTGTAGACAGATAATTACCAGTTGTGCGGACATCACCCACCAGCAAGGTGATCTCTTCATACTCACCATTAAGACCCACGTGTTTCCTAATATTGTGATGTATCAACTGTTGTTCTAGGCCTTTGAATCGGTAGAAACGGCACTCCTTTGCTAGCGCTTCACGCAAGCCACGACTCATCTCATCGGCGATCTGCGCACCCTGCAGTAGATCGATGATCATTTGAAACAGTTTTGCCGATCTATTGGGCACTTCTGCAGGCCATATAGGCAATGGTCTTATCAACTGTTTATGGAAAGATGGTAAATGCTGATTACCGAATAGAACTGCGAAACCCAGAGTAAAGTAATTTGGAGCGTTACCAGGGGAATTGAACATATTCTTAGTGACTCGGAACCGGCACGATCCTATCCTCACCAAGATCTCATAACCTTTCATCAACTCTTGTAATCTTGGAAGTCGATAATATTGTGCATCAGATAATAGATAGACATACATACTTTCATCTTCAGCGGTCACATGATAGCCTTGAAGATGTCTAGCAATAAGTCGGAAAACATCGGCACTACGGTCAATATATAGTACAGGACGTTTTTCTTCAGGCTCATCCCGATGTTTCAAGAAAAATTCTGTGAAATAACTCGGAGCATCGCTTGATAATGAAGCTCCACTAAGCTTGAATAGACTGTCACCTACTTGTATGGAGAACACATCTTCTGGGTTCAATATATCAGGGATCCTAGGATCAAACAGCATTACCCGGTCACCATCAGCCATTTCAGATGGAGTCACGTTTGTATTGAAATCTGCTTTGTCCATTAAAAATGACATTGTTGGTTGTGAAGATGGTGATTATTGGCAATCAAACGCTCAATATCTTCACTTTAACTTGGCTTTGACTTTTGACTTTCCCTTATATAACGACGACAGCAGCATAATGAACAACTACTACGACATTGGTGATGCTATAACAGATGGTCAGGTATGAATATTGAAAAACTATCGTAAACCTAGCTTTATCTAATTTTTAGAAAATTCCTTGTAGATTCGAAATCACTGTGCCTGGTTTAGGTTATCTCGAAGGTGATGATGATGCGAATGTGAGTATTTACGTGATTAGACGCGACGCGAAGAACGATATATAAGTACATCTAAACCAACTAAAACAACCCCCTTCTAACTTCTTAGATTGATAAAGATACCAAACTTGAACTGCCTCTTTGGATGGCAGAATTACTTGCATTAAGTGGCATAACACCGGATTCTCCAGAGTCATTTATTACCCTACTGCAACCTGATTTTTTATCGTCAAAAGTACTGAACTCGCTGAAAACAGACCCATTGAGTGTAGATCTTAGAATGCAATCGCCAGTCTTCCATGGCTTGGTTGAAAGATGGTTGTCGGTGTTTTCTGATCATGACCTTGCTAATACGATATCAGAGTCGTTATTGGCCCGAGCTTTGGAAATATCTGATGTAGCTAGTAGTCTTCGTTCTTCGGCAGAACAAGCTGATTTCTTGTCGAAACTAGACGATAATGAGCTTAAATGTGAGTATATTGGTTTTTTTGGTTTAGTTTGTTTAGTTTGTTGCCTTTACTAACCTTAGTATATAAAGCATCCCATGAAGCTGCCAAAGACATGAAAACTTGGATCACACAAACCAAATAGCATAAATACAATTTTGTACGTTTTTATACAGATCAATTACATAAAGAGACACTTTATTTCATATCCTCGTCTTCATCTTCATCATCATCAATCACATTGGATCTACGACCCCGACCATTAGCACCGGATGTAGGTTGTTGTTGACTATCGTAATCGTCTTCTTCCTCGTCAATAATCCTAGTGGTCTTCCTCTTCTTCTGAGGGTTAGCTTCTGATTCATCTGGTACTCCATCAACATCTTCGCTGGGCCGTTTAGCTGTGTCTCTTTCTTCATCATCTCCAAACAAATCGGCATCTTCAGGCTCAGAACCTGCATTATCTTCAGCGTCAGATTTGTCAGATTTGAATTCATCTACTTGATCATCATCGTCAGAGTCATCATCAACCACAAAGTCGTCACTCTTGTACTTCTTTCTGGACGATTTTCCTTGTTCATCATCAGAAGGAGCAGCACCTTTTGAAGATGATCGATTTGCTTTCTTTTTGCTCGATCCATCAGACTTTCGTTTGACTTTCTTCTCCTCGGCTGCATGTACTGCTGCTTCTGCTTCTTCTTGTGCAACTTGTCGTGCACTTTCAGTCCATTCACGGGCTTCCAGTTGCAATCGCTGACGCTCTTCAAGCAGCTTCTTTTCCAATTCCTCTTGTGTTTGCTTCTTAGCAGCCTCTTCTTCCTCTTTCTTTTTCTTTCCCTCTTCTCGGAATTTCAAAGCATCTTCCAATTTAGATTTCATCTTTTCGTCATGCGATTTCTGCTCTTCCAATGCTCTTTCCAGCTGTTTGCTAAGTGTATTCTGGCCCATAAGAGCACGTTGTTCCAATTCAGACGCAGGGAAAGGAGGATGCTTAACTTTAGAAAGTTCATTTAAGCTTGACACAGCATGTTCAAGACCTAAAATAGCATCTTCAATATCACTAATACTTCGCTTTGACTCAGGCAATTTCCTAATCAAATCTGCCACCTGAAACTGCAAGAAAGCGACATTGAATTTTGATGACACATTTTCTGGCGACTTTTCCAAAGCTTGTATAGCATATTCTAATCCTTTCTTCAAGTTATCCAAGCTCTTCTCGCTCAAGCCACGAGCATACCAAACTCGTCCAAGTAATGTCATTAGCTGAGCATCATTGGCTCCACCTCCATAATGCTTCAGAGCATATTCGTAAGCTTCAATAGCTTTAGGGAACTGTCGTAACTCCGCGAAACAGTGACCAAGATTGATATAAATAGTGATATCATGCACGGTCTCTCTAATTTTGCTGAAAATATGTAGAGCCACTTCAGGTCGTTTGGTCTCAGCAAAAATAATAGCAATTCCTTGTGCGGCATATGCATTTTTAGGGTCGATTTGTAACGCTTTGTCGAAAAACTCAGAAGCTTTGAAATATAGCTTATCTTTCCTGTCAGAATCACCAGCTTTGTTGACTCTGATTTCTCTGGCAGAGCTAAGATAAATATTGCCCATGGCCACGAGCGAATAAGTATCATGCTTATTACAGTCTACCAGTGAGTGCTTGTAATGTCTTTGTTCAATATCTTCATTGATATTTTTAGAAGAGCTTCTCTTCTGTCTTCTTAACCACCAACCATATAATGACCTTACTTCGAGGTTGTCGTCAGCAGTTGTCATCAACTCTTTCATAGCTTCGATGCCTTTGTCACCATCAGTGTCAAGAACCACAGAGAGATATGTCAATCTAATTCTGGCATCTAAATAGCCAGGGAATTCGACCAAAACTTCCTTATAAAGCTCGATTGCCTTGTCAGGCTGTCCCCAGGCATCATAAAGTCTTGCCAAGTTGAACTGAACTGTGACTTTGGCATTCTGACCTTCTGTCGATGAATCAGACTTGAAATAATCCAATGCATTGCCAAAGTTCTCTGCAGCTCCTTCATAGTTTCCTCGTAAATATTGAAAAACACCTATGTTGGTTTTTAACTGAGCCACATATGAATCTTGTCCAATCTTTTCTGAACTCTTCATATCTTCCAAAGCAATAGAAAGATATTTTTCTGATTTTTCAATGCTACTATCTTCATATAAATTGGCTAAAGCAATCAGAGGCTCGGTCAAAACAGGTTCTCCTTGGTTCTTACAGACAGCCAAGTATCGTTCAAGCAGAATTATGGCTCTCTGTTTTCTTTTAGGATCAATACCAGCTCTTATTGCGGTTAAAAGGCCCAAAAGAAGCAAAGCCTCGGTGGATTTTGGGAAACTATTAACCACCGTTTCCAAGGTTAGCAAAGCCTCTGGAGAGTCTTGAGCCATCTGTATTAGACTCTTACCAATCAATGCCGGAAGATGAGTATTTTTACTCTTGTCGATGGCCATCTGATAGTATTCAGAAGCCTTGTCGAAATCCTCCAAGTAATGATGGCCTCTTGCCATCCAGAAGTAAGCATCACTTATAACAGAAGGCACATCTGAATATTTGAGGGCCTTTTGTGACAGCTTGAACACAGATTCGGGTGATTTCTTTGAATAGAAATAGCTGGCCAGCAATACATTGGCTGAGGCATAGTTCTTGTTGGCTTTGTAGCCGTTCTGGATGTGAGTCAAAGCTTTGGAATAATCATCATTGAAAGTGTTTAAGCCAACGTTTTTCAGAGCATTTGACATATACAAGACACCGAGGAGAGTATTGACACTAGGATTGTTAGGATCCAGTTCAAGTGCTCTTGTCCAAGCATCATAAGCTCCTGCATCATCGCCTAACTTCCTGAAACAGAGGCCAAGACCTATACGAGGATCAGGCTTGAAATCAGGCCTGTTCATCAGCACTTTCTGGTAGATTTGCAAAGCACCCTTGTAGTTTTTCTTCTGGTACAAGATTCTAGCTTTGCCCATTTGTGCAAACAGATTGGCGTTTGAGCTCTGGTTCAAGACTGTCTGGATTGGCTGCAAGGCATCATCATAACTGCCCGTGTTCAGACTCAATTCACCACGAGTCAAGATATTCACACTCCACAGTCGATCAAGTCGATAGGCATGATTCGCAGCATCTGTGGCCAAATTATGATACTCATACTTGGATTTCAGACCCCTTGAAATGTCGGATTCATCCAAGGATACAGGAGCGTCGACAGATTGCTTGATATATAACCAAGCCAGACAAGAGTTCAAAGCAATCAATTCGCTATCAGACTTAGAGATAGGGACCTCCAAGCATTTCTGAACAACTTCAATGCCGCTCTCGACTTGGTCATTTCTAGCATAAGCAGTTGCAATAGCCAGCCAATATTCTACCGCGCATTTTTCATTTTCCAGCAACACACAAATCTCAGAAGGGTCCTCGGGCAAGTCACTATCCAAATCAAAAGTAACAACTTCACCGTCTGCTTCTAGCGGAACTTCGAGAATCCTTTTTGGTTTCTCGGTCACTTCAGACATTGTGCCAAAACAGATGTCTGTGATAGTATTTTGGTGCTATGTGGTGCAAGTTGAAGTAGGTGTGAGTTGGTTGAACAAGTTTGAAATATCGGGAGAATTTTGGGTATAGCACGGCTGTGCAAAAAAAAAAAAAAAAAAAAGAGGGACAGAAAGAGAGAATGGATATGTGAAATTTCAGCTTCATAAATATATAATAGCATATCCAATGAGCGAACCACTGTCTATTTCTGACGTTCAAAAGCCTGTCTTGGAAGATAATAGCACCAAAAGTATCCTAAGATTGCATATAGGAAATATTTCGCAGTCTTTGGCTGAAAGTGTGGATGATCTAGAATCACGGTTTTCCAAGTATGGAACCTTACAATCACACATACAATTGCATAAGAAACCGGTATTAGACACATATTTTGCATATGTAGACATAGAAATTTCTCTAGATAGCTGGAAAGAACTCAGACGGTCGTTCCACAACTTTGTATACAAAAATTCAAAGTTGATTATCCAGATAGCTAAGCCTACATATCAGGAGACATGGAAGAAGATGCAACTTGATACAGCCAACAAGAAACTTAATATTAGTAGACGACAGGCCAAGCGGTTGCATGGAATTCAAGAATATCCCTCGGGTGTTTTACCCGGTAGAATGTTGGTTACAAGGCGCAAAAATTTGAAATCTGCAACTTTCAGGGTCGTTGTCAACGGAAAGGCGCATATCCTTCATTGTAATAAGAAGAAGCTATGGGGTGTTGTGAAGAACAAGCCGTTTAGTTCTTTGTCGTGGAATTACTCTGATGGGCAGTGGAAAGATGGAAATGGTGATACTATTGAGACGGTTGACTATGAAGCGGTTATTAGTAAGACAGCTATGAATCAAGGACCAGCTATGATCACTGTAGAAGATAGCACGACTGTGGATGATTCGAATGAACAATCTGTTAATTTGAAAGTCCTTGAGTCCTTGTTCAAAGGCGGAGACAAGGTGGAGGTGGAAGAGTATGGCAGGATAGATTTGGATGAGTTTAAGAATGAGGAGTATGGATATGACGAGGCGGCAAGGGTGAGTGAGAGTGCGAGTGAGAGTGTGAGTGAGGCAGAAAGTGCGAGTGAAGCTGAGAGTGAAAGTGAAGCTGAGAGTGAAAGTGAAAGTGAAAGTGAAAGTGAAAGTGAAAGTGAAAGTGTGAGTGTGAGTGAAGCTGAGAGTGCGAGCGAGGCAGAGAGTCCAAGCAAAATTGAAGCTGAAGCTCAAATTCCAAGCACAAGTTCAAGTGCCGACACCTCCAGCTCAAGCTCAAGCTCCAATGAATCTTCCAGTGAAACTGAAATCAAAAGTAAAACTCAAAATGAAACTCATATTAGCGAGGTTGACGAGTCTATTGACTCAGAAACGTCTGAAGACATTCCGGAAGCATCACCAGATGTCAAGGTCTCTAATGATGTCTCTGTTTTAAGATCAGTATTTGCAGAGAATGACGACGGCAAGTTTAGGCTATTTGGTGGGGAATCAGAGTCGGAAGACGAGCCTGTAGTTGAACATATGGACGTCGACAAGAAGCCTGAAGATCTACCAGTAACGCCAACGGCACAAACAACCACAGATATTGGCTTGTTCTTCCCACATTTCGACTCGCATTTCCTTGCTGCACAATCACAGATATCAAAGATCTCGTCACTGAAACCGTTACAAGTGGAAAAAACTGGAAAAACAGATGAAGATAAAACACAGACTGAACAGACCGAGTTTTCAGTCGAGAAATTTGCTGAATCATTCTGGGAAAACCGTGGGGAATTGAACAGAGAATTGAAGCGAAGGCGACGAGACGTTTTGCGACAGTTTAAGCGACGTAATCAGGCCAAAGTCAAATCTGTGTTGTGAACTGGTTTCGCTATGTAATTATGTATTATAGAAGCAGCATGTCCACCAACCTTTTAATCTCTGAAATTTTCCAAAGCCTTCCATTTGCTGCCCATTTCAACGGCTGCAGCTCCCCAATCTTCACCGTGGTTATGTCCATTAGGTAAGAGTCCAGCTCGAATCAAAGCCTGATCTTCTGTTAGACATGTCAGCACTCCGAAAATAACGGGAATATTAATGTCTCTTTGTAGATCCATTAACCCATGAGTAGTGACTTCAGAAATGTACTCGAAATGTACTGTGTCACCTTTAATCAGAGTGCCTATGGCAATGATAGCATCAAATGGCTTATGTGTTGCCTTACCCAAATTGGCCAGAGTCCTTGATCCAAACGGCAACTCAAAGCTACCCGGTACAGAGTCAATGACAATGTTATGGTCATGGACTCCCAAAGCCTTTAATTGGGCTACAGCTCCATCAACAAGTGCGCTGATGACTTTTTCGTTCCATCTAGCATGTACGATTCCAATACGCAAATTGGCGCCTAGGTGTTAGATTTGCATGTTGTGTCAAAAAAAATTCGTAATTTACATACCATTATATTCTTTGTCTAAAGCACCAATTCCTTTGAATTTATGAGTGGCCATTATTTGTTTTGTTTCTTTTGATGGTTCCAAGTAAAGATTATCTGAGAAAAAAATGGTGGGGGTGGGGGTGTCCACTGTTTTTATAGACAGTGATGATTGTGAGGCTTTTAATGACCAGGGCAGGGCTATCAAAGTTTAAGTATTAGTATATAATTAAATAGGCCAAACAAACAAGTCGAATAAGGTTTCCGAGGAACTTTGTTTGGATTTTGATAGGTCTAATGTTTCAATGTCTTTATGTCTTCTCTTTAATAGTCTTTATTAATGTTGATCTTTACTTAGTTATCATGTAGGAATCAGAGCCATTATGGCTATTTCGAAAGACTGCTTCTCAAGATTGAAGATGCCATTAGCCGGAATGATATCAGCATATTGCGCCAATTCTGCCGCTAGTTCTGCCACCTCTTTAGTAGTATATATACAAGCATAAGCTGGGGGTTTTGCGGTATTTTCAACAATTTGTTCGCTAAATGTCTTGAACTCTTTTATGTCGCTGAACACTGCCGTAATGGCTTTGAATGAACCAAAACTTACTTCCCATTGACATTGACTTGTATCACATGTTGTCTGTGGCGGAAATATAAGTGAATCTGGCTGGTCATTGGAGTCTAAGTTGTACTTTTCGTTCTGCCAGTATGAATTGTCGATGCCAATAGTGGACCATTCAACGCTGGCATTACGTGGCAAATTCGCAACTTCTACTATCAAGAGTCTAGACTTGATGAATCGTTCTTTTTCTGGAAGAATTTCCTCTGCGGATTTCCAGGTTTCTGCAATAATGCTGATGTTTTCTCTGTGATTACTGTTGGAATAGGCTATAGTCGGACCAAACGTCATATTACAGACATCAATGACACGACAAAGGTTTTGCAATGCCAGAACAATCTCGTCGATAGAGTTATCGGGTAACTTCATTTCTGCTGGAAGCAATCCAATCTGTCCTGCACAATAAGCGTAGCCACGGCCAGATGAAATGAGTTGAGAATACGGGCCAATGTTTGCTGGCGCCCAGTAGCTGATGCTTTGAACATGCAATCCATTACGCTCATTACAGTTGTCTAGCAAGTACGCACTCAGTTTCAAGCTCTGAGAAAGTCCATCTACTTGAATACAAGCTCTAGCAGGCGGGTTCGGAAACGGGAAGTAGGTTCTGTAGATAGCATTGACAGCAGTGAAGTCTGACATGGATTTAAGAAGAAGTGAGATATAAGCAACATTCTGGGGTGATTTGTGTGCTGATTTCAATGCTGTTAAAAGCTGGTCAAATACTGATCTGGTCTCGTCTTCTATCGAAGTAGATCCTGCTGTAGAAACAATATTCAGTAGACTGTCAGCTGTGAAATGCAAATTCCAAGGTTCTGGAGAAGAGATATTGCCGCGGCTACTCTCTGTCACATGATCTATGTTTATACTCTGTCGTAGCTCTTGAAAATCGCTGCTGAAAAGAGGTGGTTTTGGAGGAACAATTCCGGTAGTTGTTCCGGTAGTCTCGTTCGGAACATACTTCACTTTCATACTCAAGTAAGCAACATCTCCATTTGAATGATCAATAGTATTCGCCTCTTGTATCTCTAACTTTCCTTTGAATATACCGGGAGGTCCTCCAAGAACCAGGGTTTCATACTCGCCGCCTTCTCCACACAAATGTAGATCATAATAGTCATGTAGCTTAGTCAGAAGGGGTCTCAACTGCGCAAGGCTCTTTCCAAGATGTGTTTTATCGAGTCCTACCGCAGCCGTCTTCACTACTATAGCATTGAGGCCTGAATCAATGATTTCATCGAGCAACTCATTCTGTGGTCTTTGCCATAAAGGAGCAAGACTAGTCAGCCCTAAGCGCTGACAAACATTTTCGACTCTAATTCTCTGGTAACTAGAAAGAATAGCACCGCTACATACGCCCGTTATATCAGGCTGGTTCTTAAGAACAAGCTGTAGCAGTTTGTACAGATCCTCTGTTTCATCACCTTCTGTCTCTATGTAGTTCAACGATTGTACTTTCGAGGTGCTTGAAATCGGTAATCTATAAAGCGGTACGCCTAGCATCTTGTCGTAATATTTAACTACTTGATATCCCACGGTTTGATACATCCAGCTGTCCATTTCCTCCGACTCACTGCTTTCTGGAGGATGAAGATTGGCCAAAGCAGCAAGCTCATGGCCATTTCTAAGACAATGCAGAATACAGAAACAACTATCTTTTCCCCCCGATACAAGCGCTACAAACTTCATGTTGTTTACCTATTTTTCTGTGGTCTTTTCTGCAAAAACAAGAGTCTGATTGTCGTTGATCTTTCAAAATATTTCAGTTTCGACTTTCGACTTTTGGCTTTTGGCTTTTGACTTTTGACTTTTGGACCATCAGATTTTTAGCAGTCCATAACCGTAATAGCACAACGACTTGAGCGTTGAGCAAGCAGGTTTCTGGAAACTGTAATGTCTGGTCTTTTGAAATCAAAATGGGCAAGCCCGACTAAAACTGAGGAGAAGAAAGTGGTGGAGGTTTTTCAGAGTGAGGAGAAGTCGGAGCAGGCAGATTCTGGGCCAAAGTCAAACTTGAAGGCAGGATCAACAGATCAAAAGACAGAGTCAAAACCTGAGCCAAGAACCGAGTCAGAACCCGAGTCAAAACCGAATTCAAAACCGAATTCAAAACCGAATTCAAAACCAAAACAACAAGTGACTCCAAAGAAACCTGTTGCTGATGGATTGTTGCATTCACGGTGGTCTTCACCGCAGTCAGTGTCTGTATCTCAGCCTAATAATGTTGAAACACCACGGCAAAAACACAAGGTTGTGGCTGCAAAGTCACCAAAATCGAAAGATGAATGGAAAGACGATATATCGGCTGAAACTAAGGCTTCAAATATAGATGTTAAGAAGAAAGATACGCCGCTTTCTCCTGAAGCTATGGCATTTGCTAAAAGGCTTGGAGCGCCTGGAGGAGCCAAAGACCAGTTGAAGAACAATGAATCAGGCAACTCGGACGAGCACGTGACAAGGTCTATGAATGCCGAAAGAGAGAAGTTTCGTGCAAAGAAGTTGGCCAATAGTCGGGCATTAGAATGGAACAATGGTCATGGTTTTGGTCAGGAGTCTCCTCGGAGCAGAGATAGAACTGGATCTAGTCATTCACATTATGATACAGCGTCTTCTAGTGGCTCTACTTTCAGTACAAGATCTACAGCTTCGTCAGTATCGGAAGAAGATGATCTTTTCAGTCATCGAATTCCGCCCAAGGTGAGATCAAAGCCGCCGTTTTCCAAAGATCATAGGGATAATCATAGGGATAATCATAAGGACCACAAAGTTAATCACAAAGATCACAAAGATCACAAAGACCACAAAGACCACAAAGACAAACGCACACCTAACACTATACCCAAGAGTCAGAAGAAAGAACCTGATTCTGGGCGGTTCGAAATCACTGATGAACAGCGGGCGCAAGCCGCAGCTCAAATTGAAGCCATGGCAGCTGGAAACTATGACTGGGATGACGACGACTTTTAATCTATATATTTATAACGTATTTCTATTTATGATCTGTTTTACCATGTGCTTTTTGTATGGCATGGCTTTGCGTTGTCCTTGTCCTTGTCCTTGTCGTTATGATGGCCCGAGATTTTGTCCGCTCTTTAATGTGGTCTGGGAAATCTCGAGATTCCTGCCAGCAACCAATCATGAACCGACGGGCTTCTGCTTCTACTATCGTATTCAGACGGTACTTTGGCAAGGCAAGAGCTACGCGCCAGGGCTCTGTGGGTGACTCTCAAGAAACCATCAATGAGATCACACGTCAGTATAAATTAGGACAAGCCGGCAGAAGTCCAAGTTTGAAAGTCTCGCTTACTTTACTTGGACTTGTAGCCGCCACAACAATAAGCTATGGATCCTACAAACTTGTATATAAAAAAGAGCCATTCTTTTTACCGCTATGGATAAGTTTGCGTGACAGAAAACCCTATAAAAGTGAACTTGAACCTGAGAAGTTCATGGACACTTTGATTCACCAATTACAGATGAGAATATCATTAACGGAATCTGCCACTGAACTTATCGGAGTGGCCTGTGAAGTCGACTTGAATGATCCTCAAAATGAGGTTTCTATAAAAGTACGCTGCTCTACACCTGGTGTATCTGGTATATATATATTGCCGCCACCAAGCTGGTCCTGGGGACTGTCATGGCATCCTTTTGCTAAACCTACAAGCACCGGACCAGAGAATCTAATGGCTGGGCCTTCGGGTCTAGGTACTGCTACAGATAATAGTGATGATTTCGTAGAACCGGTTGAAAACAACAGGCCGCCGCTTCAAGAAGCCATTGTCGTAGGAAAGTTAAGGCTTCGAAGCTCTTCAGTAGCATGTCACCAAATCGACACTGCTTTTGTTGAATTCCAGGCTGAAAAGGATCTTGATTTGCCTGGAGAAGTGCCCAAAATCCATTCTGCATTTCTAATTTATGACAATCCTGATACTCATGGGCCGAGTACTCTTCAGAGACGGTTATGGTGAAGTAAAGAATGATATTTTAGATTATCCAAGGATTCTATGGGATAATGAGGTTCTATGTGATTATGAGATTCCACTTGTTCATGAGATTCGATTTGTCAATTCCCTTGGATCACCTAGTTCCCTTACTATTTTGCTCCATTACTTGAATGTAAAGACATGAACGCGTCACGTAAAACTGTTCGCGTCTTTATAAAGTTGGTAACACGTAATCGTTCATTGTTTAAATGTGCTCCGTCGCTGGATTGTCCACATGGTACTTGTGCTGCCGGTGCTTTGAAAATCTGTTCCAAAAGACGCACCACTGGAATAGATCCTCCTTCTCGTATAAACAGAGGCTCTTGATCCCATTCATTCTTGATGGCTTGACGAAGGACTTGGAATAGTTCATTCTTTGGATTTCCTACCCATGGTTCTGCGACATGTAGAAACTGCATACTCAAAGTGTTTGGGCTTTTAAGATCCGCAAACCGTTTTTCAATAAATGCACGAATCGACCTCTTTATAGTGTCAATATCTTGATCAGGGACTATTCTCACCGATAATGTAGCTGTTACATTGCTCGGTATCACTGTTGAATTTCCTGGTCCACTGGATCTGATGTTATGGATAGACAAGGATGGGTATCTCCACTTCTTCATCAATGTATCGATAGAATCGTCAATCTCATGACTAGCTATAATATCATTATACAATTCTGTTTCAGTAGAATCGACTTCTCTAACTGCGTCATAGAATCCTGGAATTTCAATCCTGTTGTCAGAGTCAACCAGACCGCTCAAAACTGATAATAGATCCACGGTAGGTTCTCTAATCACTCCGCCATTAACACCAGAATGAAGGTCTCCTTTTCCATTGGTAACAGTCACTTCCATACACACAGTTCCACGGAGTCCGTAATTCAAGCACGGTGTCGTATCATTGATCCAATATGAATTGCTCAATAGAATCCAATCAATAGGTCCAATGACGTTGATATGTTTCTGGATAGTAGGCATGAACCCAATACTGCCAGACTCCTCTTCACCTTCAATGAGGAAAATAATATCATTAGAAAGCTTCTTCTTCTGGAATATCTCTGCTGCTGCAAATATAGCTGCCAGTATGGGTCCTTTGTTGTCAGATACGCCTCTACCATACATATAGCCATTCTGTGCTGTTAGATCAAATGGTGAAGTATCCCATTTGTCTGAGTCATCAGCAGAAATGACATCATAATGTCCATAAAATAATATGCGTGATTTGGTACTGCTATCAGTCTCGGCTGAAAACTTGGCATATACAATAGGGTTCCTGTTTGGTTCTACTGGTAGAAGCAAAGACTCGGCTCCAAGCTGTGCTAAAAGACTTTTCAAGAATCCAGCACACTTCCTACAATGAGTCATTGACAAATCTTGACGTCCAGAGACTGTCTGATAGTTTACAAATTGTTTCAGTGTACGTATCATGTTGTCATTGTCTGTCAATGGCTCACTTCTGTCTTGCATATACTGCTGACTGCATTCATCTTTAGATAGATCCACAATACTGGTAACATCCCATAGACATACGCGAGAGTCGTCTCCACCAGTAACAAGTTGGATTTGAGCCGATTTCGGTCGTTTCAGAATCATACTAGCATTGATATTGCCGTCGTGGGCTTTCCATTTGAGCCTCTGATAGTTTTTAGCATCCCATTTCATTACCAAGCCTCCAGAGCCTCGAAAAACACAATTATCGATGACACTGAGCGATAGAATTCCACCATGCCCTTTTTGGTAGTCTTTGCAAAGAATTTGAAGGGTTTCAATGTCAAAAACTCCAACCGATTCGTCTCCTAAACCAACATAGACTGTGTAATCCGGTTGATCGATATCCAGTGACAAGATTTCTGCATCAAACTCCACAGATTTGATAAGTTCTAGGCCGATTTTCCTGGCCTGTTTGCCCACAGGTTTGATACTCCATACATTCAGAGTGCCATCTCCAGCTCCACTCACAAGTAAATCGCCTCGTTCAGGGTGGAAAACGTTAAGCATGCAATAAATATAACCATTGTGCGCATATCGCACAATATTCTGGGTGGGGATCTGAATGTTGTTTGTGTTATGATTGGACGTAGAAATCGTGGTATCTGTGCTGCCACTAGATATGCTATTACTGTTCAAAGATGTCGGGTCACCTGAAGGCCCCCTTTGATTCGAATCAAAGAACTTGTTGTATCTCACAGAAGGCAATTCACTGGTATCTTTAGTGGACTTGGAGCCAAACAAATCGACCCATTGAATTGAGGCATTCTGAGCCCCTAGAAACAATGTCTGTGATTTCTCCGACCATGCCAGACTAAACATATCGCCTATATCGTACAAAGAAAAAATACTTTGCCGTTCTTTCAGGTGCTCGACACACCATACTTTGACCAATGAATCACTACTTACAGACAGTAGTAGTTCCTCTTCTCTAGAAGTGATTATCATATTGTAAACAGAACCCACATGTCCTTCCAATTTGGCTTTGATTTGAAATGTCTGTAAATCATAGACCAGAATTTCTCCTGACTCAGTTCCTGCGAAGATATATTCATTTGTAGTGGCCAAACACATTATGGAACATTCAGCCTTCCATTCGTGTAGTAACGGCACTGAATACTCTTTGACATCCTTAGAAGGTGGTTCATACCGCGTATCTTCTTCTTCGAATCCTCTGTCCAAAGGTTCATGATGTGATATTCGATCCATATGATTTGATCCGCTTGATCTTCGAGCATTTATTAACCCGGGTCCTGGACTCGGTGTGTCCCTTGAACATCCACCGTTGAAATTCTGCCTCTCCATAATAGTTTCAATGGGTTTAAGCGGTTGACTTTCAGCGTTGTTGTTGTTTAATATATGCATGCAATCTGATTGGGGAGTATGCTGATGTTGTTTATGGCAGAAAAGTCTTGTGGTCTGAGAGGAAAGGAGAGGCGGAATATATGAGAGAAGCTAAGAATAAGAATAAGAGTAAGAATAAGAGTAAGAGTAAGAATAAGAGTAAAAATAAGAGTAAAGAAGAATATTGATATTCTTCTAATATATAAATATTATAAATATAAATTGACAAAAAGAACAGAAAACTAAAAAACAGAAAAAACAAAAAAGAACGAAGAACAAAAAAAGCAAAGTTATTAATTTGTTCTATGCTCGCTTAACTCCGCTCATCGGCAGGACCGATCGGATTTCTAGGGACCCTGCATATACTCCTTCAAAATAATCACTCAACTTCCTATATCTAATAATAGAACCATATTCATATATTATATTTCATGTGTTTATGCAATGCTAATTACCAAATCCTGGTCCATATTCCAGACACTTACCATACCAGGATCTACGGGCACATTTCTGTCCATCTGTACTAGTAGGTTTAGGAACAGGAGAAGTAGGGGATGGTTCTGGTTCTGGCTCTGGCTCTTCTGGCTCTTTGACTACAAATTTCCAGTTGTAGCAATCCATACATGGTGGGGGTACAATACACTCTGCAGTGTCATTATAAGCCAAAATCACATCATCAATAACAACATGGATTCGATGGTTGACCAATGATACATGCCAGCCTTTGTCTTCCACAACATCGTATACACATTGCAGGCCAGAATGACACTGTGTTTCCATGGCATAACCTCCTACCCAGCAAGCAGATCCTGCGCCGTTACAGACTCCCATGTAAACCGGATCTGCAGTATGGCCGAAATGCCAGATATGATCATCCCAGAGAGGAACACCTGGTGCAGTAGGCAAATGCAATCGTTTCGAAGCCAGAAGTTCTCCTGGAGCTTCAAATGCCACAGCCGGCACTCCATATGTTCTTCCTAGTAATGAACTCAGAGATCCTCCTAGAGAATGACCAGTCAGCCATATCTGTGAATTTGGGTACAATTTAGTGACATTACGATAAACATCCAATGCCGCGCGGTAATAGCGATCTTCATCGTACAACTGATCCTCTACGCATTCCTGATCACAAGTGTAGGAGTCGCCTGTATAACAATCGCATACCGTATTCCACAGGTAACTGATACGGGCACAACAACAGGAAAACAATAAATTGTCGTTGATTTTGTCATTTGGTGCAGTGTCACCGCCAGAATCGAAAATTGCTGCTGATGTTCCTTTAAGAGAGATGATGACAATAGATTCCGTATCATCGACAAACACATGGCCACGGACTCCGTCAGACATCCATCCAAAACCTTCACCGTCATCCCTACCAAATGTATCCCAAGGATTGGTGACATTTGTCCAATCGCCTGTATAAGGAATATCTACATATGCATTGGCTGACATATAAGCCAGCGTGATGATGGAGTCCCTATCTTGGATGTCAGGCACAAGTACAGGATCATCAGACCATTCGAAACTCATTGATTTACCAATTTTAGGCTGAAGCCGAGCAAAATGCAGATAGGATTCCACGAAATCCGGGGTTCTGTCCTGCAAACGGCGAATAGTCTTTTGTTTGGCTTTCAAAGAGAAACTGAGAGGTCTAGAAGACTCCGAAGTAGCCGCCATCATTTCAACAGATAGTTCTGGAGATATATCCAGTCTTCTGTGATCCAGTGGTCTTTCTTCAGTGTTGTGGTGATAAATATGTTTCAAAGAAAAATGCAATGATCCAGCAGAGACTGCAATAGGGGAAGTGGCAACAGCACCAGAAGCAGTCGGCATATCAGTATTGAAGTTGCGAAACATATTAGAATGCGAATGCAAGAAGTAGAAGCCAGCGATGCAGCATATGGTGAGAAGAGCTCGCCAAAATCGTGACAATCGTTGCGCATGAGTCGGCCTCCGCATCAAACGCGACCGGCAATCATGTTGATGGTCGTGTCCATCAGCATATCGCGGTATTATGAAAGCGGGATTCTTTTCACTGACCATGGCAAAAAAGAGTATGCAGTCCTGAAAAACAGGAATCTCAGTGTGTTTCGCTATATAAGTGAAGGGGGCGGCAATAAATAGGGGAGATAAGAAGAGGCAGGCTGGCAAGCATATGAATTACCCACACCGGGGGGGTTGAGGAAGGAGGCACGGCTGTGTAGTTCGAGGTAGGGAAATCTGGGGGATTGGATTTGATTCAAACCAAGCAGAATATTTTGGTAGGACCGTAAGATTTTGTGAGATATTTATTATATCTCTTAGAAAGAAGATTCTGAAATGGAGCTGTCATATTGTTGTATGGTGGTTGTGGTTGTGGTATTTGTAGTTATGGCACTGTGGTCGAGTTCAGTTGCTGAGAATTAGGGGTTTTTCCGAGACCGGAAAAATAGACATGGCTTTGTTTGGGGAAGATCCAGACGGCCTTGATCAAGAGATCCTGACCACCATGATCAAGAGCTGCTATTCTTTGATTCAATCGATTTTTGTATTAGTATGTGATAGCAGTGACTATGGCCAGAAGTGGGCACTGGACCCAACCGAAAGAATTTTTGTTTAGAGTTGTTGTAGGGCTAAAATGGGCTAAAGTCATTCTAAGCTCAGAGTCCGAGACTCGCAATTTTATTTGCATCTGCATTTAGTTTCATTTTTTCTTTTTCTGGGAATGCCGAGTTTGTTTCTTGAACTTAACCAGGGGTTCGTTATTGGAAACTCGGGGTATACCGGGGAAACCAAGCCGGTCGCGGAACTGAGCTGGATCAGTGATGTCAGAGAAAAGAAAGCCAAGCCAGGCATACCTGTGTGCCAGCAGTGGTGTGTGACTGGTCGTATACTCAATTCCTTATAATATATCTTTCATGCCTGATATTCAGAAGATTTTCCCGCTAAATCATGCCGGAAATGAAGGTTAGGGAAATTGGACAGATTTGCTGTTCTGTCCGGAGGCTAATGGGTATGCTTGACTCGGAGATTTTGGCAAGGCTCTTTCTACTCTCGTGGGGGGAGGACAAATCTAACCCCTTGGAACCATAACATAAAGGCAGCATAGTGTAGACTATTATAGACTCAAGTATTATGGTCATATCTATATAATCAAATCTCCTTATATCGGTTTGCTGTTCCTTTTTTCTCCATACCATTCTTTTGCGTTTCTTTTCTTTTTCAAGCGTTTCACTGTCGATCGAGGTGGACTACCCAATTAGGAAATAGGATGATTTTATCTGATCAAAAAGAAGCAACGACTGGTTTTATTAGCGCAAGTCCCGTCGGTATTTGAATTTCTTAGTTTTACAAACAACTCGCGACTGGTAAGTATTGCAAAATACGCGAAAGTCAATAGGAAACAGATGCAAATGCTGTTGTGAATGTCAAAGCAATTGCAGATGCCGAGTTTGGTCTACTGTCTCTGTGTTTATTATGTTTTTGCTGGCCTCTGTTACAGTCTAAGCCATAGTGGCCGGCCCGTCATAACTGCCGAAAACCACAGAAACAACAGAAACAACAGAAACAAACAGCAAAATTGAAGCCCAATCATTTGCAAAAACCACAAACACGTTCATCTTTCTCATATCTGTTTCCTCCAACATAATTGCCCTTATCCAAATCTTCTAACATTACAGGCTTCTCTCATCTAAGCGAAATCGGCCTAGACGGTATACTCAAATTTACTGTGGAAAAAATTTCAATTTTCGACCACACAAAGTTTTTTAGCGAGGGCGTAAATAAATTGTCACGGAAAAAACAAAACGTCATCTTAAAATTGTGAGTGTGAAATTGGAAAAAAAAACATAAAAACACAACAACACTTTGTTTAATACGACATTTCTGCCGGAATTTGAATTGCTTTGAAGCTTCTGGCTCCTATTTCTTTTGCTGCCCCATTTAAATATCCTTTATTGGACAATTGGACAGAATGGCTGCGCAGGTCTTTAGATCTCGGGAACTGGCATCTTCGGCAGCCAAGGGTCGAGCAGTAGTTGCCCCCACGACTATGAGCCCCAGCTCTCAGGAATACTATCAAACAATCCCCACACCTCCTGCTCTTGACGACGAGTTTGATCCGCGGTCCGACGGTATTTCTGCTCTTATGTTTGGCAGCGCTAAGCCTGAACCTGAATCTGAGTTCTCGCTGTCGTCGTCGTTGTCGGCTTCATCTTCATCTGCATCTGTGGCCTATCCGACTAGAAGTTTGATCCACGAACAGATTCTTAAAAACGAAGAAAACTATTCACCATACTTTGACAGCCAGCATGTCAATCTGCATATGCTTGGAGATTCGCCTCATTCTGCAGGTTGCCGCGGTCTCGATAGCGGTACCACGTCTACATCTGCGGTTTCTCCGCTAATGTCGCAGTCGCTTTCAAGCTTTGCCTATGAAGAAGATATCAGGTGTATGGTTCTTTCGGAATGTTTGGAAGATTCCATTGACTTGAGCAGTGTTGCAAGTTCATCTTTCAAGGCTTCTGCTGGTGCGGTGCTTAGTGATACTGATGTTCTTGTCGATTCTGATATCGGATCTCAGCTTGACAACAATCTCGACGAGTCATATATGGGGCTAAGATCAAGAAGAATCTCACATACCACTGCTGGTGAGTCGTCATGTTCCGAGGAGCCGCCAAAGAAGAGACATGAAGCAAACCATGTGGGCAGCACTGGCCGTCGTAGAATCAACAAAAGGGCCAGCAATGAGCAGTTGTTGGACCAATATCGTTTCGGGAAGATGGCTCTTGATGAAAAGGAGGCTAGACGAGCAAGAACTACTGGAACACCTATCAAGCCTGCCGTTCGGATTGATGCTGATCTGAATTCCGTTTCTGCCATTAGCGCTACTCCTACTCTCTCTCCTGAAATGTCTGCTCTGACACCTCTGGCCAAAGACAGCTTGCCTCCTCCCTCTTACTTCCCAGAGTTCAATCCCGATGACTGGTTGAACCAGAGCCAATCTGGTATACGTCCGAAGCATGGCATCTTTGTCAGTGACTTCCCCATTAAATCACGTGTTGAAACACAGATCAGAATCGCCCTGCATATATATCCTCCTCCAAAAGAGTTGCTGGTTCACCTGCCTTCTGACACAATTTCCAAGCCAAAGTTGCAACTCAAGACTCCGTTCATTCCTAATAGAAACTGCTTAATGCTCGAAACCATTGTGGTATGCAGCTCGAATCTCCGGCACTACGCTAACATGTGTAGTGGTTGTATCAACAGAGAGCGTAAACGTGCTTCTAGGAAGAAGGTACGGTTGCCAGTAGAAGAGGCGCATTGGTGCGATGATGTTGAGCGACGAGTAATTGTTTTCAACTGCCGTGAGCTCATGAACCTCAGTGACGAACAAACCGTATCCATTAACGGCAAAGACGTTAATAGCAAGCGTTTAGAACTACCAATGAGGCTCGCTTGCTACTGCCGGCATCACAATGAAAGAATCGGGTTCCGAGTGTTCTTCCTGCTGCGAAACTTTGAAGGTAAAGTTGTTGGTCGTGGCGTGTCGAATGCTGTTATGATTACAGATGACCATAAAGCTGGTGGTCTTTTAGAAACAGCATCAATGAGTACCACGGCCGTGAATATGGCCAGTCTGTCACCACTGGACAGAATCAATCTTAAGCTGGATGCTTTGAACAATGCTACTCCTGTTTCGAGTGCGTGTTCCACCGACTCGGAATTAGCTGTTTCTCGAGCCGACTCGCGGAATAAAAAGAAGTACTTGGACTCTAACACCGCTGACCTGTCAAAATCGGGATTCCGACTGAATCAGGTGGCTAATGGCGGTGGCAGCAGTAGTAGTAGCGGCTACTCTACTGGCCAGACATCTCCAGTCAGTCATCCTCTTTCACCTCCGTCGTTGAAATCAGATCCAAGCACAGCCGCTTCCTCGCCATTATTAGATGCTTTACCTGATATATTAGCTAAACATGAAGATGCATCATTAGACGACAGTAGAATGTCGTTTTTAACCGCCAGCTCTCACGTTGTGGATTACGATCCTGAAGAGATGCCTTCACGAGAAGCCATCAATATAGCCAATACACGTCCATTGGTAAGACCTCTCAGTGGTTTGCTATTGAGCAGTTCAGGTACTAGCAACAGTAGCAGTTCTAGCAGTATCGTTGCTCTGGCTGCTAACGCATCTCTGGCACTTAGCCACAACTCTGCATCATCTTCCAGTGCTGCATCTCCTACCAATACCACCAACACGGGTAATTTATTTTCCAGTGGGTTTTCTAATTTCGATGGACCTCTACCCACTATCAAGCGAGTTATACCAACATCTGGGCCACTAAGAGGTGGCATTGAAGTCACAGTGGTTGGCAGTGGCTTTGTCAATGGACTAATAGCCAAGTTCGGCGACAACCGATCTGTGGCTACTCATTGCTGGAACTCCACAACTATAGTTGCACATTTGCCGCCTGCGCAATTGGCTGGGCCAGTTCAGGTGAATTTCGAAGGCTGGTGCAGCAGCGAGTCGCCCGCATTTCATTACTATGATGACACTGACAAGCAGCTGATTGAGCTGGCTTTGCAAGTGATTGGGCTCAAGATGAGCGGCCGTGTTCAAGATGCTCGTGAAGTGGCCAAGAAAATTATTGGATCGAATCAGCCATCATTGATAGAGTTGCATAGGAGAATCAGTGAGGGTAGTAATGATGATACAAGTAGTGACAATAGCAAGCTGGAACAAACAATCATTGCCAGTCTTCAATGCTCAAACAATTCGGATTTCTCCTACAACTACGACCTCACAAACAGAGAGGGTCAGTCAATGTTGCACCTTGCATGTATTCTTGGGTTCCATGAACTTGTCACCGTGCTGTTGAGTGCAGATTGTAATAGTGACATCAAAGACAAGTCTGGATACACGGCTCTACATTTTGCCATGTTACATGCCAAATATGATATAAGTCGAGTGTTGATTCTGAATGGTGCTGATTTGTTTTCCACTAGCTTTACGGGCGTAAAAGCACTTGATCTGTGTGTTAATGAGAATATACGGTCTGAATGCATGGTTCAGTATTTAAACATGTCACCATATGTGAGTTCTAAATATGGCAGTTCCACAGACACATCTGATGCTGACAGCTTTATCGGTGATACCGAAGATCTTCCACCTGCTTATGCTGATATTTATCCACATGGTTCTTCTTTCACTATTGATTATACCAATTCTATGGTTGAACAGCCGTCCTCTAGTACTATAAACGAGAAGATCAGAACTGATATTCATATTGTAACTGAAGAGGAATTGTCTGAAGAAGATCTTTGGGAAACTATTAGTGCTGGCCGACGACAGCTGGCCAGTGACAAGAGGTTATTCTTTTTCTGGCTACCGGTTTTCATGGCTCTAACATTGATGTTTTCAATCAAATCGTGTGAATTTCTCCACCAAACTTCGGAAAATTCCGATATTCGACATCAACTAGCCATTCTATGTCGCAGTCTGATTGGTCTTCAGCAGCAGCCAGTACCAAGGCCTCTGCCTCGATCTCTACCGCTTATAAATTTATAGATAAATGTAATGACATGTAATGAATTGGTTTCTGTTTTATTTCTCTTTCAGTGTTCATAGATCATTGGCAACATAGCATTCTTCAAGTGTAGGCTCTATATCTATAAGATGCTTGCAAATGATTTGTAATTCCATGTGCTTCATGGCTTCTGGGTTTCCTCTAATGCCAGTACCTGTTCCACCATGACTCTTGGAGTTTTCCACAGTAGCAGTAAGTACTTTTCCCATGACAACAAGCGCCTGTTGAAGAGCTGTTTTCAATGGTGGGATGGTGTTTTTAGAGCTTTTCATGTTGTGATAGAATCGATCCAGAATCAAGGCGGAAAAAAGGTCCCCTGTGCCTGTAAAATACGAGTTTAATGACGCATATTCAAAGTAAAAAGAGCTGTAACTTCCGTCCTCATTTCTGGATGAACCCACTGAAATCAGTGTATCTTTTCCCGGGAAAACAATTGAAGAAATTACTACATTTGGAACTGTTAGGTCTTCATGAAGATATTTTAGAGCACTCTTGATAGCCTGAATGCTGTCGATCTTAAACCCGCATAATACCTCGGCTTCAAATCCGTTTGGTGTAATCAATGTGGCATATCCTGCTTTCATTATTCGCTTATAAACAGGTATCACAGTTTCGCTGACATATAAAGCACCTTCATCACCCATCACAGGGTCTAAAACCCATACCAAATCAGGGAATCTCAGCTTAAGATCTGCACCAACTTTCTCCACGACTTCTAGCGCTTCAGCAGTAGGTGTATAACCAGTAAGAAGAGCATCATAAGGAATTTCAATATCTTTAAGACCTTGATATAATTCCTGGATCTGTTCAGGGGTAGTTCTGGAGCCTTTAAACCGGCCATAACCAGTATGATTCGACAGACTAACAGTATTTAAAGCATCGACATCCCATCCTCGTAATTGTAGAGGAAATGTGGCCGCTCTGTTTCCCACGTATCCATGGACGACATGGCTTTGAATGGAAAGAACCTGGGGCATTCTGTGTTGTAAGGAATTAAAAATGGCTGTTAGTTAGAGGTAGTGAGAGATAGTGAGAGATTAGAAAAGGAAGTTAGATCAAGTGTATGGGAATTGTGGGATATAGGTAAGCAGTCAACAAGATTATATATATATATTTATTTATTTATGTTGCTGCCTAAATTTAAAAAAACTGCTTATATAAAAGTTAAGCAAATTTCAATGGGATAATACTGACATTTCTGCTTTATGTAGGATATCAGTGATTATATCGATCTCTCGGGCACGTGACTTCTACATTTTTAACATATTATTCACTTCCACTTAACATTATTTCATTATTTAAAAACCGGAAAGATTGGAATTTCCATTTTACTGTCGTTTCTAATCATCGTATATATTTTACAATGTTTCGTTGCAATATTACTCCTGCCCTTCTCCTATTCCTTTCTGGTTGGGGAACCCGAATTTCCAAGATTCACCTCTCTCACTATAAACTTAGATTTTTTTTGATTTTCATTTCCATTGTGTTGTTGTGCTCACCCAACTTCCTAACTCTTAACGCCCACCCATTATGACGCGAATATCAGAATTAGGGACAATCAACCTAGGATATCCTGTATTTGCCTCGGCTTTTACAGAGTCTGAGCTAATTGTTGGAGGAGGTGGAGGTGAAGGAAAAAATGGTATTAAAAACAGAATTGTAAGTTTGAAGTAGAACGAAGGGAATGAGAACAAACAAACCACGAAATGCGCGGGTTTAAACTAACTGTGTAGACTTTATTAGACAGCTCTAGAGATAAAATCGAAGTATTGGCAGAATATGATCTACCAATAAACGAAGATAATCCTACGAGCTTGGATGTGTCGGATGATGGCATTGTGTATGCCGGGGTTAACAGATCATCAAAGCAAATCAAAGCGGGCCAGAATGATCATTTGAGACTGTTTAATATAGACAAGCAGACAAAGGAGGATTCTGTTGCCAAATGGAAGATTCTAGAAAATGGTTCCTATGATATATTCGGCAACAATTCTAATGAAGCTACTAATAGTTCGCTAGACGATTATCAGAAAATTACCAGAATCAATGAAGAAGCACAACTGCTAGCGATTGTATCAGCGGCTAAACCGGGAAAGGCGGTGATACTTGGCACAAATGACCTTAAAATCAAGTTCCAGTTTGTTCCACAGGATAATGAAGAGATTAGTGACGTTTCATTTGAAGCTGACGGCCGTTTCTTTGCCTGTTGTACTTCCAAGAATTTGTATGTCTATGACCTGATGACAGGAGATGTTGTGGGACATATAGAACGACCTGAGAAGACATTAAGTTTCAGTAAAATCACTTTATATCGTGCTGGAATCACAGATCTGAATTCTCCGCCTCCTGAAGTTACTAGCGATTCCGAGCCACTTAAATTGACTGTTGTATTCAACAGTTCTGGTAGGAAAGGCTTCTCTGTTTACTCATTCGATGTCAAAGAACAAACAGTAACCGAGGATGGTAAAGTTCAGGATGCCGAGAAAGTCCGCCGAAGTCCTAGGAAGAAGACAAAGCCAAAATCACATATTCAACTGCTCTTCACCCCAGTTAATGTCAAACAAGTGGCTAAGAAGGGATCATGTGTAGCTTTCTGTGCAGGCTTCAGGTATACTGTGTTTGCATCGTCGGATTTCACTGTCTATATATGTGGGTCTGATACCAGAAAGTTCAGTGTGTTGAAAAAGATCCAGCAAGCCCACTCGTTTGCAATCACCAGTGTGGCTATTTCTATCGATGAGGACCGTTTAGCCACCACTTCGGTCGATAACACTGTCAAATTATATTTATTGCCTCATGATGACCGGTTCCTGGGCTATGGATTACCACAGACGGTTGTGTGGGCTATTATTGCTGCTGTGCTTGTTCTCTTTGTGGCTTTAATACTGGAGCGAGTAATTCAACGACAAGTCATCGCAGAGCTGATCAAGGGCAATTTGCCTTTAAGCGATAGTCGTGGACTTCTCCGCAATGCTGGAGAAAAAATCAGAGCTGTTGATCCTGTAAGTTCTGTTGTCAGTGCAGTTGAATCAATAGCCGCTGACGTTTCTAATTCTATTCTTGGTGGTGAAGAGACAGGTTTCCAAAGTGATATCTAAATGTCGACTAGAAGCTCTGTGTCTGCTTTTCTGACAATAATAACAGTGACATTCTGGTTTTGTTTTGTTTTGTTTTGTTTTGTTGTATTTTATGTTACAAACGGCCAATACAACCCCATATCTATCTAATGAAATGATATATGCTAATGATGAGAAAAAGATCCATATCTTAATTATCAGACTTTTCAGTTCCATCGTCTGGCATATTTGGTTTCCTCGATGATGCTGTGCTCCTTGCCTTGGCTATAAGATCCATGAAATCATTGCTATGCTCTTTGGACCATTGCTGTTTATCCAACTCTTTCAGATTCATGTCTGTCTCATTGTTTAAAGTTTTCTCCCATTGTTTGATCGTTTTTCTCAATGTATCCTGCGATTCTGGATTTCTTGAGTCGGCATTAGCATTCCATATTGTAACCCATTCTCTATGCCTTCTTTCCAGAACGTCTCTGGAACCTACCGTTGGTAATGACACTCTACTTAGCAACTCTCGTAGTTTTTTTTCGCTCAAGAAATTATATGAAGTTAACGGCAATTTCTTATGCAAATCTGCCTTCTGCTGTGTAGTCGGTTTCCCTATTATCCAGCTTTGTTTCTGTTTTGTGGCGGTTTTCTTGGATGCTCGAGACAAGCACTCAGTCAAGTGAGTGCTTTCAATATCTTTGATTTTCATATATTCATCGCAACTAGGACAAAACCCGTACTCAGGGTTTTGCTCTTGTGGCTTGATCCGTTTGCTTCGTCGTGGAGAACTTTCTGGTTCTTCACTGTGACTTTTTGTATCTTTTTCGTCTTCATTTTCCCTAGAAACAGTGGTTCTTTTGGTGGTTTCACTCTGATCTACTGTGTGTACAGTCTCCTTCACATCCAAGCGTGTTATTAACTCGAATAGTTGATTTCTATGAGCAATATATGTCTCTGTGATGTCCTCCACGGCTTGGTTTTTCCTCAAAGTACTGGCTTGTATATCATGACGACATATAGGGCATTTTGAATCTGTTTGTAGACATTTCCTGATGCAAATTGAGCAGAAAGTATGAGAACAAGAAGTTAACAGTGGAGCCCGGAACGACTCTTTGCAAATGTTACATCGTAGGAAGGTTTCCAAAACCTCCAAATATGGGGTCTTTGTGTTTATCCAGTCGGTAGGGTCAGCCAAATCCATGGTAACAGATGGACGCGTCTAGCTGGTTTTTATTAGGTGAAGAAAGTCTGTTGGCAGCGATATTTGAACCAAAAGTGCGGCTGTGCAGAATAAATAGATAAATAGATATGTATATATATATATGTATATATACAGACCGTTATGCGTTATATACATTCTATAGAGTCCTTAAAAGAGCGGTCAATAATATATGTGGTCTTTTTGGCTTTTTTTGGCTTTGTGGAATGTTTTTCCGGGTTCACCAATCTCGGATCATTTGTTCGTCTTAATCGGGCAATCAGTTTATCCGAGAAAACCGAAATATCGATCAAAATCAATGAAATATGGGCCGAATAAATCACGAAATCTATGAAAGATGGAGTAAAGACATAAACTCCGTCGGTTTAGTAGCTAAAAAGCATTGCCGAAACGATATCCAGGCCTTTCGTTCTTGTAGGAGTCAATTAGAAACTCCTCTACTGTTTTCCACTTCTTCCTGGCAACGAAGACAAGGCACAGACCCTGGAAAATCGCGCAAAACCAAAATGCAATAGATACTGCGATAAAAAGTCCAAATAAACTAAGGTTAGATTAAGTCTGTCGATGCTGGCAAGTTTTTTAAATTCATTTCATATCTGCGTATTTTCCAGGCCCTCGAAACAATGCGGGGTAGACTTGACAGAACCAAACCGAGTCGGAATTTATTTGTCAATATAGTGACAAAAGTCAGGAAAGCCTCATACAACATCAGTTCATTACATTTCAATTGTAGTCAATTATAAAATAACAAATGTCTGTGTGTAATGGGCCATATTGTCATGTGGCCCTGGAAACCGAATTTGAATAAAGTCGGTATGGCTCGGAAGAAGGAGCAAGCTTCAAAATTGGTAATACTCACGTAATTATGCCGAAAAAGCGAAGCAACGAAGAGTCGCCTACTTCCGACGATATTAGCCCATCTATTTCATTCAGGATACCGAGGAACTTGTCACTAAGTCCTGTAGTTATACACAAAAAGTCGTTTGAGAGTAGCAGGCAAAGGCCTATGAGAACTAAGGGAATGCAAAGAATATGGATTTTCAAATGCCTAGAAAGCTGGAGATGGGGCCTTAGCATTCTAAAACCCACAGGAACAGAGAATATGTGAACTTAAGCTCTTTAGACGTCTTTTGATAGGAGAAATAGTTAAGATGAAAGAAAGTTCAAGGGCAGTTTTCTAGATCTGTCTGATAATGGCTGCTCCAATTTCCAGGCTCGTGCGGCTCATCCCGAGGAGACATAAGCCAAAACCGGGTAGAAATGAAATAGTAGTATGAATTCTGCCATAAATAAATGAACAAACGAATGATTAAACAAATAATAAAAAGATAATGAAAGCTAGATATTTAGATGGTCAATTAAATATACTTACATCAAATAACTTATCATTAATCAACATTTATTTCGCCACGCTCTTGCACTTTCTTTCTCCGTTCCTGGCTTGCTTGCCTGCGTACGCCATGTACCACGGCACGCTCGTTCTCACATGCGGCTGCTGATTGCAACGTGCTGGCCGTTTGCGGTGGATCCCAGGAAAGCCCAGGCCAAGCCAATATGTGATGCAGTGTGATGACAGCACGAACATGGACATGGAATTCTCATAGCTGTGGTTCACAGCATATTTGAGAACAAGAATATATTAGACTGCTCAGCGGAAGTGGGGTGACTGTACGAAAAGAGGACTACCGGTTGCTAGGCAACAGCAAGCTGTCCCGGCGTTCGGGCGGGCAAAAACTGTTCGCCGAAACCAGCCGCATTGTTTTTGTGGGGAAGTCTCCACCCGAAGTTTCACTATAAGAATGGAGGACGGACCGATAGGTGGTTTCTGTCTTTCTCCTCTTCTCTTTCTAAAGAAATAATATGTCGTTGATCAGAGTACCTAAAAATGCACGTGTTTCAGCACTACAATTGATCCGACATGTTCAGGAACATTCTCCCGGTTGTAAATGCCACGGATGTGGGGGGTCTAATGCTGCCACGGCCAAGTCATTATCATCAAAGCCATTGAGCCATGACTATGCTTTTGAGATGGCTGCCAGCAATATTCGGTATGGACCAGGGGTTACTGCAGAAGTTGGCTATGATTTCAAGCACCTTAAATCAAAGTCTGTTGCTGTTTTCACCGACCAACATGTGCTCGGTTTGGACGCTGCCAAAACCGCGTTGGACAGCTTGGACAAGCAGAAAATCAACTACCAGATATTTTCTGACGTTGTCATAGAACCTAAAGACTATGGAATTAGAGACGCAATTTCCTGGGCTCGTAGCGTTAAACCAGATGCTTATTTGGCCATTGGAGGAGGGTCTGTGATAGATACGGCTAAAATTGCTAATCTTTTCCAACAATATCCTGAGGCCGATCTGCTTGACTTTGTCAATGCTCCTATTGGAAAAGGACTACCTGTTGAGAAGAAATTGAACCCCTTGATTGCTATTCCTACTACGGCTGGTACTGGTTCTGAGACTACAGGTGCTGCGATATTCGACTTGACATCTCACCGATCCAAAACCGGAATTGCGTCACGAGCATTAAAGCCGACTCTCGGAATTGTAGATCCGTGGAACACACGAAGTATGCCTTCTTCAGTGAAAGCTAGTTCTGGCCTGGACGTGCTATGTCATTCGTTGGAATCATATACTGCTATTCCTTATAACCAACGAAGCCCACGACCTACTGACCCGCTTCTGCGACCTGCTTATCAAGGTGCAAACCCTATTAGTGACATTTTCTCATTATCGGCATTGAGAATGATTGCTGAGTATTTGCCGAGATCTGTGCGTGATCCTGATGATCATGTAGCTCAGGAGAAATGTTTGTTAGCAGCGACTTTGGCAGGTATAGGATTTGGAAATGCGGGTGTTCATCTTTGTCACGGACTCTCTTACCCTATTGCAAGTCAAAACAAGTCATATTTGCATCATGGCTATGAAATGGCTGGACATCCTATTGTACCACATGGAGTCTCTGTAGCGATCACAGCACCAGCTGTATTCAAAGTTACAGCAGCATCCAATCCGGAGCGCCATTTGGAGGTGGCGGCAATTCTTGGAGCAGATGTGACCAATGCTAAGAAAGAGTCGGCTGGAGAGATTCTCAGTGAAGCTTTGAAGGAGTTTTTGTTTCACAAACTTGGCAGTGAACAACCGCGCGGACTCTCAGCGCTAGGCTACACAAAGGATGACATTGGTAGTCTTGTAGAAGGTGCATTGCCTCAACGACGAGTTCTCAGTTTAGCACCGGGAATCAGCGAGTCTGGAGATAACGAGGTTCGTGCTGTGTTGCGGGGTATCATTGAGAACAGTATGGAAGTTTAGTAGTTGACCCCCACATTTATATGTATGTATAAGTATATGTCTATATTCAAGTATTGCGACTTATTTTTTTATTTATATATATATAAATGGATATATATGAGTATGTATGCAGATTTTTGCTGCTTTGTTACTTGCTTGTTGCAATCCTGTATAATTATTAGTCTTTGACAAGCTTTTAATCAGATCAATATCGAGTTCCCCACAAACATCAGCATTTCTAAGTAAACAACGACTTTTGTCTTCTTTAACCACAACACATGCAATCTGTGGGTACTATACGAGTTTTCCAATTGTTGTTACGTCCTAACTTGAACCGCTGTAAAAATCTGTCTGGTAGTCTGCAATTGCTTGTACGCGCTGCTTCCAATAATCCTAATTTTGCCACAAGATCTCTGTGGACCTCTAAACAGTTCAACATGCCCATCGTAAACAACACGTCTATGACGTCATTCGACTCCAATCATGAACTTTATGATTTGGTGAGACCAGACTTCAAGCCTGAGGCTGTGGAAGTCGCTATTAATGGCCCTGGTCTCAAGCCAGGCGCTAAAGTCATTGAACTGGCTGCTGGCACTGGCAAGTTCACCAAGGAAATCATCGATAAGGGTTTCCAATTGACTGCTGTTGAACCTTCCAAAGGAATGCGAGAGTCTTTTACCAAGAATTTCCCCGACATTCCTATCCTAGATGGCTCCAGTTATTCGCTTCCATTCCCTGACGACTACAATGCCGACGCAATTTTCATTGCTCAAGGATATCACTGGTTTAGTGACCATGACTCCTTGAAAGAAATGGCCAGGGTTTTGAAGCCTGGTGGCCATTTGGTATTGATTTGGAATTTCGACCATGTCGAAGATCTACCTGATAATTATTGGCAGAAACAAATCTCGAAATTGGTCTGGACTTTGGATGGCCCAGTTCCTCAATATCGCCATTTCAAATGGAAGAATTCGTTTGAAAACCAAAGCTATTTTGAGACTCCTTATAAAGAACAGATTTTGTACATTGACAGATTGTTCCCTGATAGCGCCGAAGCTGTATGGAAGTACTGGCTTAGCAGAAGCTATGTCACAGCCCTTCCAGACGACCAAAAGGAACAGTTGAGGGTCAAAGTATATGAGCTTTATGAAAATAGTGACAAGTGGTATTATGGTGATAAAGTTATTGCCAAGTTTGGTACTCATGTTGTATGGGCCAAGAAACCTGAATAAATCAGATAGTTGTTTATATACATTGAGGTTATATGTAGTTAAATATATGCTGAATTATAAATACTTACTTACCTCTATAAGTCTTCGTGCTGTACCTTGAGTTTGTCGTCAGACTTCAAAACTATAGGACCCTTCTTTACCATGTTGGTGATCAGCTCATAAGCTACTTGAGCGCCAGCCAGAGCAGTGATTTCAGCATGATCAAAACCAGGAGCCACTTCCACAATATCAGCACCTACTAATGTCAGATCTTCTAATCTTCTAATAACTTGAATAAGCTCTCTGGTGAGCCAGCCGCCGGCTTCAGGGGTTCCAGTTCCAGGGGCCAAGCCAGGGTCGATGACGTCAATATCAACAGAAATGTATACAGGTACATTTTTAGGTACACGTTCCAAGATTTCAGAAGCAATTCCATCCACACCTTTAGTCATCATATCATCAGAGGCAATTCTAGCAAAACCTTGTTTGTCGTCGTCATCATAGTCTTCCCAGTCGACGCCGGATAGTCTGGTTCTTAAACCAGCATGAATACAACTTTCATTGGCAAGCAGTCCCTCTTGGTGAGCCATCCAAAACATGGTACCATGTGTAAAATGGTTAGCACCTGGCTCTGTTTCCCAGGTTGAAGGATACTTGTCAGGCAACCAAGTATCCAAATGGGCATCAAAGTGGATCACAGTAATAGGGCCATAGATCTTCTTCAAGCCTCTAAGAGCACTAAGTACAATGGAATGGTCACCACCAAGAGTCACAAGTCTTGGTACAGGACCCATTCCTTCGGCGACAATTGGTCTTGTCAGCAATTCTTCATAGCCTTCACTCATCTGTCTCAAGGCAAGTTTGTTATCAATAGGTGTGATTGGAATATCGTTACAATCAACTACTTTAGCCCAGTCTTGGTAAGGATTGATTCCTGCTCTAGCATTGAATCCTCGAAGAGAGCTCTGTCTTTGTGAAGCAGCTCGAATAGCTCTCGGTCCAAATCTAGCGCCAGATCGATATGATACTGCCGTATCAAAGGGCATACCGATTACACCAATATCGAAGGCATAATCAGGATTTAATAGGCATTTTTCAGTCGGCAAGTGAGCAAAAGTATTGATACCAGAAAACGGCCAGTCTAAGCCCCATTTCTTTTCCAATTCTTCTAATTTTTCAGGTGAAGCTTCACTTGAGACATGTGAGATCAGGCAGATCAAGCTGAGAGCTGCAGATACCGAGAATTTCATTTTGAGATAATGAAAACAACTAAAGTAAAAGTAATTAAAAGTAACTTAGATTAACTGGCTAGAAAGAAGTTCAAGCAGTTAAAAAATTTGTATAATAGTTATGAGTAAAATATAGATACTCTAATTTTTGGCTCAAGTGGATTTTATATGGAGTAGATAAGCTCGCTAAGGATTGCCGATTATTCAAGAGAGGCTATCAAGCCGAGAAGAGCAATGGACAGCGACAACAGAGAGTATATCGGCAGTGAGAGCAAGAAAAGAAACCCGGGCTTGGATATGTGAAAGAAGGTCTTGAAGCAGTAATATTTGGTAATTGTTGGTTGTTGTTGGTTATTGTTAGATTATTCGCCCGATATTGTACTGAAAACTGTATGACCAAAGTAAATCAAGACATGGCAGATTTTCGAGTAACCAAGAACATAAAGTTCTTCATATGAGCCGATTTTTGCATAATTCGGCAATCTCCGGTTAATTTACAAGCCCTTTTTGATTCTTTACTCATATTCTTGTTCCACCAATATTAGTCTTCGGGGAAGCCGTTGAGTCAGGAATCAGTCAGACTATCCGAAAACAGCAGGTTTGAGCGAGATTGTCGCTTTGGCCGTCGAACCAGAAACTGATAATATAAGCACCTAGCAGCGAGAAGATGGGCCAGATAGGTGGTGAATAAATCAAGAGATATGTAGACTGATAAATTGGCTTTTCTGGTGTCAAAAAGTTGTATGACTCGATAGTTCATGCTAGTTTTTCAGCAAGTCGTTCAGCTGACAAGATTGTTTAAACAGGTCCTCGGAAAGGATATACTTGACAAAATCAGTGATTCCATAATAACCGCATTTACCAAGCATTTACCCAAAAAAAGAAACTGTTTTCTGTTTCATTTCAGGTTGAATAAACGGTTCTAGCTTTTTTTGGTTGGTTTTGTCCTTTTTTTTGGTTTTTTGTCTCCCCAATGGTTTCTCCCTGATTGATCCATGCCAGATGGATTTGCGGGATTTTTCAACGAGCTCCCACTGAAAAATCCACTTTGGTCAGGATATTTCTTCTACGTACTACACTTCGAAAACAAATCCAGTGCATTTGAGAAAAAGAATGTCTCAAATACCGTCCCTGATACTAGGTTTAGTGTCTTTGATACCAGCACTGTTTCCTTTGCTGGTGCAATTGGACCGTAATATCCGTAAATCTGGGGTGGCCACAGCTACTAATACTGATGAGCAGGTACCCTGGTTATTATGGGCTTTTTGGTCCAGTTCTGGCATGCTTTTAGGCTTATATTTTTTAGAAGTCGGTAATGATGTTATTGCACTACCTGTTCAAGAAAACTTGATTTTGTTGTTGTCATTGATCTGTTGGTACCAACAAGTGGCTGATGGTATCAGCTCTATGCCTGACATTGCATCAACTGCAAATCCAGGCAACATAAGTGTAGTGACTCAATTCAAGGAGAGAATCATGAGCTGGTTCCGTAGACTTAGTACTTCACCTTTGGCAGGCCCTTTCTTGTTGACGTTGGCTGTTCTAGTTGTAACAGAAATCGTTGGCTTGGTTCTTTTTGCGTTTCTTACCGGCATTTTTAGAACGGTTTTTCTCGGAATTATGGGCATTTCCGGGGCATTGTTATTCCTGGCAGGATTGTTGCAATTGAAGTATGATCGTGATATGACTGTCAATGGTACTCTTGGTGCTTTCATGCCAATATCATTACTGGCACAGGTAGTAGGATCATTCTGTGCTTTAATCGTATACTCGCTGCTTTATTATAACAGTGACTTTGTGGGTATTTCAGTATTTTTGATCCTGATATTTGGTGAGCTTGGGCTTGTCATTGTACAAAGTTTCCTACGTCGAAGAAGGTTTTCTGTTACCGGGGAGTCTTCATATGCTAGTGTACCTTTGGCGGCATAGGCAGTCATGGTGAGATGTCGGGGGTGAGAGATGTCAGGGGTGAGACGTCAGGGGCGAGACGTCAGGGGCGATCTTTCGGGCGCGATCTCTCAGGGACAAGATGTCAAGCGCGATCATGCAGGGACAAGCGGTCACAGACAATCTGTCAGGGGTAGAAGTTGGGCTGTAGAACATTGGATATATATTATTAAGGAGCATAACAATGAGGTAATGAGAAACTAAATTCCATTTTTTTATTTCTTATTTCTTTTAAATGACTTTTCTTTTAGTTTTATTTCTTTATTATCTTGTTTGTTCTGTGTTTTTATTAATTCTTACTCTCCTTATACTCCTCCACCACGGTTAACTTTACTCCACCCGTGATTAAATCAATTCTCCTTCCTCACGCAATCACTATGCCTCGGCAGTCTTCCTCGACAATGCTTTCATTCAGTGGCGCCTACGTGTCACACGCGCATACCTTTTTTGCTCTGGGTAAATACATATAATTCTCTTTAAAGCTTTGTTTTTTTTTTGCTATCGAGTGTTCTATTGCTTTGTTATCTAACTCTCTAGCTGCATTCATTGGTGCTCTTATTGTGGGATGTTCCTTACATTACACGAAAATCGTTCAGAATGAGCACTATGGTTTCCCAGAAGAATGGTTTCCTTCAGTATCTGCTACTATAGGAGATCGTTACCCTGAACGATCAGTGTTCCAACTGTTTATAGCTGTAACGTCAGGTCCTCGGTTCATGTTGGTTTTCCTCACCTATTTGTTGGCCAGTGCTTCTAAAAATCGGTTCTGGCCAAAAACGCTACTTGTGTGCGGACTTTTAAGAACTTTCACCTGTGGTGGCTGGACCTATGTGACATCTACAGATGATCATGACTGGCATGATATCTTTATGATTTCCTACCTCGTCTTGACGATTCCTTGGACTATTGGTAGGATATATACTACTCCTGCCAATACAAGTGCATTGAAATACAGGAAAATCAGTGCGGCATCTTTCTTTGGTTCATTGATTCCTTTGATCTATTTCTTTATTCAACATAAGGTCCATAAAATTGCAGGCGCTTATACCACATATGCTTTTTTCGAATGGTCTTTGGTGCTATTAGACGTGGCCTTTGACGCTTGTACTTATTTCGATTTCAAGAACATTGAAATCCAGGTTGTTGATGTATCGTCTGGTGTGCAAGATAAATCTTCATCTGCTGCCTCTGCCGCTGCCGCCGCTACTAATTTCGGTCTGAAAGCTGCTGCCGCTGCATCTACTGCTGCTGGTGTGAAATCTCCTACTTACTTCGAGTTTACCATTGAAATCCTCAATTGGTTCATCTTCTGGTCTGTTCTTACAGCCATGCCTTTGCTCGTGTGGTACTTTCCTCTGTGGAATATGGGAATCAGTGGTTATGAAGCTTTTATCACTACTGTCTGTGGACCTGTCGTGTTGTTACTACCGCCTCTACGTGCTTTGTATATCAGATTCTATCCTTTGGCGCTTCTAGGTCTTGCTTCAGGTGTATCTGCTTATCTGTTCTTGAAACCTGAGCCCCGGTTAGCACTTGTCGGTCTTGGTACTTCATTTGGTTGTATCGCTTTGGCAACACAGTTTTATGTTTCCTCTAAACGGGGCAACGGCTTGCCTGTGATCTATAAAGGAGCCGCTTTCACTCTTGGTCTGACACTTTCATCCATTGCAAAACTGGCTTTCTGGACAAACAATCCTATTTGGCCCATTATGCACAAAGAAAATGGAGGCTGGAACCAGACTGGTCTTATTGTGGCTCTTGTTACTGCGCTTCTAGCTAAAGCAGGGCTTCCTACTGTAGGCAAGCATTCTGCTGTCAAAAAGTCTCAAGGCTCTGCTCTGGCTGCTGGTGCAGGTGTAGGTGGACTCTTGTTTGCTTTACATACTCTACTTAGTGATTCCAGTAGTCTCAGTTTTTGGGTTTGGGATGGCTACCCTGTAAATGGACCTCTGCCAGTTCCTCATGGAATCATTACCATTGCTACAATGCTTGCCGGCACATATTTGTCAATTAGCAAACCTGCTTTCTCCGGTAGCGTGACTTTCTACTTGCTTGGAACTACTGGTTCTGCATTATTATATGCTTTTGATGAATGGATTGGCTATTTCGGTGGTTTACTACTTACATTGAACTTGATAGCTTGTACTCCTAAAATCCTTGGCAATGCTGGAAAATTCAACCCTGGTGTCAGTTTTGGATTCGGTGGTTTTGTGTTGGTCTTGTTGTATCTTGCACATGTGTGGGTTGTTGCTTATGCTTTCGTTCCTGGTGGTCCATACTTGAGAGAACGAACTGACGTGGTTTTGGCTGCTCAGCAGCTCGCTATTGGCTTAGGGCTCTTCTTTGGAGGCGATTTCAGTCTGCCTGTTAGCTCAGCTGTGAAATCCTATTTGCGAGAACTCAAGCGAAAAGCTTTAGTTTTCATTGTTATTTTGTTGACTTTAAGCTCGGCAGTCACATTCCAGAGATTCCATCATGCGCCTCCTAAACCATACCATGCAGAAGACAAAGTTCTCACTGCGGGTATTTGGACGGTTCATTTCGGTTTGGATAACGATATGTGGGCTAGTGAAGGAAGAATGCGGGATGTCATCAACGAGTTGGAGCTTGATGTGGTGGGATTCCTTGAAAGCGATAACCAGCATGCTATTATGGGATTCCGAGACATTACTCAGCAAATAGCTGAAGAGCTTGGATATTATGTAGATGTTGGACCAGGGCCTCATAAGCATACTTGGGGTTGTGCCCTTTTGTCGAAGTTCCCTATTCTCAACAGTACGCATCATTTGCTTCCTTCACCAGTTGGAGAACTTGCGCCTGCTATTCATGCAACTTTAGACGTATATGGTAAGCCAGTGGATGTGGTGGTTTTCCACAGTGGTCAAGAAGAAGATGTTGAAGACAGACGACTCCAGAGTTTAGGCGTTGCAGATATCATGGGATCCTCGTCTAACCCTTTGATTCTACTGAGTTATTTGGTTACAAAGCCTTTGCAAGGAAACTACAACACATATGTGAGTGAACATTCCGGTATGAATGATATAGATCCATCTGACTGGGATAGATGGTGTGAGTATATTCTCTATAAAAACATCAAGAGAGTCGGCTATGCGCGAGTCTCTCGATCTACAATCACTGACACTGAGATTCAAGCCGGTAAGTTTGTTGTAGATGGCACCGAAGCTCCTCACCAATCTTCCAACACGCAGATATCTGAAGAGAATGTACCTGAAGGGTGGAGATTCCCTGCTTTGTTCCGTGGCCAAGGAGTGAGAGGACATCGTTACCATGTGTTTGACGAGCCGAGGTACTATGAATATTAGGAGTGGATCAAGGAAACTAAAACAAACACAAAAACAAGAACATTATGCAGCTAGCTGTGTTAGTTATTTAGTGGTATATTACTATTATTAAAAGAGGTAGAGATGTGATTTAAGGTTTCAGGCATCTGAAACTGAAACATTAATGTTTATCACAATTTAAAGCTTATGCTAGTATCGTGAAATGAAAATCTAAACTTGAAAAAGATTCGTTTCTTACTTGTACCAAAAAAAAGAATATATTTCTTTTCAAGTCGAAATATATAGAGGCGCAGCTTAGTTGATATAGATAGCTGCTGACGTATATCTGCTTAGTCAGTGCTTACAAACTACCCCTGGATTTGAGACCCACTCATATTTGCCTTTGGCCTTTACCTCAGAGGCCTTACCCTTCACCTTGCCCTGCCTCCTCCTCCTCCTCCACTTTTGCCTACTCACGCAACAAACTTCCTTCCTGCAACCATCTTCTTTACGAAACTGGTGTGGATAAAGAGAAATTTGGCTGAGGAATGAGAATCCATGCTTCACAGGCGTTTCTCGCCGTCAGCACCTGGCTATGGGTTTTTGCAGGGATGGAGACTGCGGCTGCAGCAAAAAGTAGTAGTGGGACCACCAGCGGCATAGAAACAAGCAAAAGAAGCAGCATTGTCCAGCAAAGCAGCGCTACTAGCCGAGCTCCAGAATACGCATACTATGCGTCTGTAGAAGCTGGCAGTCCGGTGAGCGCTTTCGACAGTGTTTTGGGCAGTGCTGTTGTGGATGATGAAAGTTCATGTTTCGCTTGTTCTTCCTCTCCATCATGGTGGGCCGAAGGAAGCGCTTCAACAGCATCATCATCTTCGTGGTTTGGCTTAACACAACGATTATTCAAGGGACTGCAGATCCCATTATTTTTGAATAAGGATAAAGAAATATTCTTAGAACCGGAATATGACCCGCCTATTGGCGAGTTTGCTAATACTTCACCCAACAGTTTTTCTGTGGATATCAGTCAATATGAAGACGAAGTAGTCGTCAGGTTTGTTGTTGATGACAAGGAAGAGAAGACAGCAGTTATAAAAGCTTGTGATACGCTTTTATTGGATGTCTGGGAAGTGACAGAGGATTATGTCGACTTGAGGATTCCTCGCCGCCGAATCGGAGACTTGCTGAGAATCCTCCCTAAGAGTATGAAAGCAGTTCAAACTGTGCGAAAGCACTTAAGCAGTGGTTCAGACTTCAGCGAAGTTGTTCCGGACTTGCAGCGTGCTGTTTTTTCCAGCTATCCACTGAAAACTCGAGTTAAAAGTCATCACAAGGATTTCAAACTGACGACAGCGGTGCAGCAAAGTTTAGAGTCCTTGTTCGACGATTATAGAGACTTGCAGACGATATATGAGTGGATTTATCAACTTCAGGATGAGTTTCCGGATTTTGTTGATGTTGAAACAGTAGGATTGACTTATGAAGACCGATCATTTAAAGCCATCAGAGTATCGAATCAACCTAACATTATTGATCCAAGAGTATCAGCCAAACCCACCGTACTTTTGACAGCCGGTTTTGCTGGTCGGGACTGGCTGTCAGTATCCAACTGTCTTTACGTGCTACATAATCTGGTAGTCGACACAGCTGCTGGTAAAACGACAATCTTGGATCAACTGGATATTGTATTTGTTCCAGTAGTCAATCCAGATGGATATGCTTATAGTTGGCAATCTGATCGGCTATGGAGAAAGAACCGTCAACCGACTGGAGTTTCGCTCTGTTCCGGTATAGACATTGAGCATTCGTTTGTTGTCAATAGTAGCAGCAACCGACATCATAATCACCGGAAACAAAATGCATTGACCCCGTGTAGTGAAAAATACGGAGGCAGAGAGCCTTTTGAGGCTTTAGAAGCAGCATATTTATCCAAGCTGTTTACACATAGTCAAGTCATTGGCTATTTACAACTTACCGGTAACGAGGGATCAGAATCTGGTAGAATCATCTACCCATGTGAAGAGAACAGCGGAACTTCTATTCATTTGTTTGCAGCCGACCTACGTGACTTGCTTAGTGATTTACTTGCTGATAGTAGCGATGATAGTGGAGCATTGGCTCGTAAACAGAAGGTCGTTGCTATGGCTAAGCAAACTCTCAATGGAGATACATTGTTAGAACAGATGGCTGAAAATGGACCCAGCATCATGTTCAGGCCGGCTCATGGTTCGAACATTTTGGTTTCAAGACGAGCATTAGGTGATACCAATCGTCAAAGTTACTTAGCTTTCAATGGGTTCTGTGATTTGACATTGAGCCAACAGCTGTTGACCTAAGGCGTACATACTCAGGGGTGGTGGAGAAAGGCATTGCACAATGGCACCGGGCAGATTTTAAAGTTTTTATAGTTTTTTTATTTTGTTAGCAGGTTCTGTAGTAAATATTCAAACTAGATGTGTCAGAACTCGGTTTTTCTACTAATTACTTGTTATCTAAGTTATATATATATAAATATTCATATTTTGTCAAACTATAGCAATTGTATCACGTGACAGTTCGGGATCCGGATTCGAGCCGCACAAACGAGCCGCACAAACGAGCCGCACAAACAAGCCGCATGCGGGGAGAAGCTCAGACAACAACCCATGAGGTCTTAAAGAGCAGTTTAAAGCCGGAAAGAGCAATAGAAGTTGCAGATCGAATCGGGGAAAAAACCATACTATTTTTGAATTTTGACTTAACTTCTGGAATCGGCTGGATTTTGTTTAACTTGACTCTTTATATTGCTTGTCATTCACTTCTGACTTGAATCAACTTCACATCGCATCTTCCGACGGCCTGCATTTCCCGCAGTTGGTGCGGCTCAAATCAAGCTCATTACAAATCATTCACTCATTGTTCTATATAGCAGCGAAGTGACTCAAAAACTTTGCATTTATCCAATCACATCATATTTTCACTAGAGTATCAGAAATTTCGTTTTAATAGCTGCTTAATTGAACTTTAGTTAGTTGTTTACAAAACTCTCAGACATGTTCGATATTGACCGATATTTAAACCCTTATATACCGGCTTCACGGCTTGACCGTTGGCCCCCATATATATCAAGATGGTTTGGATATAGAGATCCGGATGATGATTCGTTGACAGACACTTTGACCCCTATTATTAAGGGTAAGCATGGATATTTGCTCACCAATTTCTGGATCTTTATAAGTACATTTGCTGGCATTATTTTTACAATGTGTGCAAGTAAATACGGTAAAGCTTTGACAAACCATGATGTGCCAGTTCTTGTGCCATCTTGGGCTGCTGGCTCTATTCTAATGTACAATGCTTTAAGAGCGCCTCTAGCACAGCCTAGAAACTCTGTTATCGGTACTTTTTTGTCCTCACTTCTCGGAGTAATCATATGCAAATTGTTCATGTTATCAAAAGGAGGTGAAGAACATTTATGGATAGCAGGTGCTTTGTCAACTGCATTATCATCAGTATTGATGTTGGTTACAAAGACTGTACATCCACCTGGAGGTGCGGCTGCTATGTTGCCATGTGTTGATGATACTGTGCGAGCATTAGGTTGGTATTACTTGCCGCTGCAATTATTGACCGCTGCTATCTTCTTAGGAACTGCTTGTGTTTTCAACAACATTGCACTGGTTTATCCCATGTACTGGTGGACTCCTTTGAAACTGCATAAAAAAGAAGATGAATCTATTAGTGACATTGGGGATTCCCTTGCTGGTGTTAACAGTGTAGGTGACAATGTAAACAATGAAGACGACGACGGTATAGGACATTTCTATGGGTATAAAAAGGACGAAGGTGAGGATACCACCACAGTACCAGATAGTGGACATGAAGTCGAAGTACCTCATCCTGCACATTTAGATAGAATCAGCTCTGGTGGTAGCATACAAATCACCAAAACCAATTCCCGCAGATCCAACGAGCTTTCAAGAACATATACTGGTGCATCACTAAGATTAACAAGAACTACAGACTCCAAGCATATTGGTAGACTCCCTCTAAGAATCATAATTACTCCAGACAAGGTTGAGTTACCACCATTATTGCATCTGACGCCTGAACAGTCGATTCTTTTAGAGCAACTACAAAATAGTTTGAACACTGTCAATGTGATTAGTCCTGAAGATGTATGATAGATAGATGGAAGTAATAATAGAACTCACGACTTTGCATTGTATTGTATTTTGAAAATATTATATACATATCTGGTATTATCCCCATTATTTTATTTCATAAATAGATTAGATTGGATTGGAATTAGAAGCATACAATCAATTATACTTGTCAGATGGAACCGAGTGGTTTCTACGCGATTCAAGAGAATTAGGAGGTGTAAAAGGCGGTGTAGAGGTTGGTCTTGAAGGTGGCCGTCGTTGGTGCTGATGTTCGCGTTGTTCAAGAGGAGATCGCTGATATACTGGTGGAGGAAGAGTATTAGCATTAGGATGCCTAGAAGGCACGGAGCGAGAGTGCGTGTATAATTCGTGAGTTCTAGGAGGGGTATTATGCTGGTGTTGAGATGGAGGAGGTGGTGGTGGTGGTGGATGAGGATGAGGATGAGGGGAGGGAGAAGGAGGAGGTTGTCGTTGATGCTGATGCTGATGCTGATGCTGATGTTGATGTTGATGTTGATGCTGGTGTTGTATTGGAGGCGGAGGTGGTGGTGGCCGTGACCGTGGTGGTGGCGGTGCATTAAGGTGCATATACGACGGTGACGAGCTGTTTAATGGTACATTGGATTGGTATAATGGTGGCCCATGAGCTGTCTGTATTAGCTGTGGCAAATGTCCAGTAGGCATAGAAGCAGGGTGTCGAATAAAATATCCAGAAACAGGTGATCCTGTTGTAGGAGGAGGAGTAGGTGCGTGATAGGCAGGATCAAGACCTATATTATGCGGCATATGATGTTGATGCTGCTGATGTCGGTGCTGCTGCTGCTGTTGATGCTGTTGATGCTGTTGATGCTGCTGATTCTGCTGGTGTTGTTGCTGTTCTGAGTGGAATCTCAATGTGTTGAGTTCTTGTTCCAAAGTCATAATATATTCCGCAGCCTTCTTCAAGATTATAGCTTTAGAATCCTGGCTACCTTTGCAGAAAGGAACCGAGTTTCTTAGTAATTGAAACCCACCGTTGATGTTTTCTCGGCGTCTTTGTTCCGACAGAATATGGGCATTCCGCCGACTATCACTCGACGTACTACTGATTGTCGACGAACCTAACACCGCTATAGGAGGATCCATCATTGAGTAGACTGTATCATCCTCTTGCTTTATGGTGGATTCGCGTTCCGGAATCCTGTATGGCGATACAGCCCTATAAGGAGAATGTTGATATTGGGTATATCTAGATGCTGCTGCTGATCCAAGCATTATTCCCGGGTTTGTGTGCGTATAACTTGTATTAGTCTGTGCTGTTGGTCTTTTCATGTCTCTCTCATCTGTTGCTGTTGAAAGCTGACGTTTGTGTTTCGAGCTTGTTTCTGTAGCCGCCGATAGAGATGACACTGCCACCTTTGGCTCTGGAGTACGAACTTCAACTGGCGGAAACTTGAATTCAATTGGCTCGGTCTCAATAATTACCGTACCTATTTTTGCGGGTTTTTGAGATGCTTCGGCGAGATCCTCTGCTTTGTCATAATCTTTAGACCCTACCTTTGCTCCTGGCTCTATCCTAGCTGTTGCCTCGGTCAATTCATTAATATATTCAGGCAGCGGATCTATCCTGTTTTCTGCTGTAGATTCTTGTGTCTGTTGGTATAATACAGGGAATGTTTGGCTCATGTTCTGAGCACTACCTTTGGCATATTCATTGTCTTTTTCGATCTGATCCTCGACTTTAACTTCTCTATTTTTATCTTCATGATCATCACCTTCTTCGGTCACCAGATTCTCACCAGAATTGTCTTCTATTATCGTTGGGGGACTCGGCACAGCTTTTGGCGTTGAAGGCTCGCCAGACGAGCCTCTTGAAGACTTGGCCTTTGGACGTTCTTTGTCGCTGTCGTCATCATTACTAACCGCGTATGGAGGAGAAGGGGGGTGATTTGTCCGACTTGGCGAGGTCTTTGACCTACTCGAAGGACTTTGTACAATATTTTTCAAGTCCATTGGACTTTAAAATGTATGATTTATAAGCTGTGTCAGCAATTGGAGCCGTGTGTTCAAAAGAATGATGTGTATGGGGGATGTGTGAAGATCTGAGCAGTAGTAGCAGGGTCGAAAAAGGAAAGCTCGCCAATGGCTGGAAATTAAGATTTCCAAACGATAATTAATTGTAGGTGCTCTGTTGCTGCAGCCAATCGATATTAGATAAGGGGGTGACGGGGAGGGGCTCCGAGGTGAGATGATTGAACGAGAGTAATCTTGGATGACTGGGCCTTGCCAGCGACAGAAGGATCTCTAAATTCGTTTGAAACAAAAGCAATGTAAAAGGTAGGTAAAAGAGGAGAAGAAAGGAGAAGGAGTCAATTGCAGTAGTGGATTTTAGACCGATGTTGTGCAGCACAAACTCAGATGCTTGAGTTTTGTTTTCTTTTTCTGTTTTTTTTCCTCGTTTTCTTTTTTCTTCCTCCCCGAGAAAATAGAAGAATTTCAGGGGCTCGAATTTCTGGAGGGGGTGCTTTTAAACGGCGAAAGCGAATGCGAAAAACATACAAACCCTATGGTTGAAACAATGGAGTTCTTATAGTAGCGATGATCCAGCTGGATTGTGTCTTATATTGGCTGGTGGCTGGCTGGCTGTACCTCAAAATATAGTCTTTAATTTACAGTTCTGAGAAACTATTTAACTTTTCCTTTCTAGTCCGTTCTGAGTTTATCATACAAAATGTCAGATCTGCACCGGCTGGTGGAAAGACAGAGGCGTAAAAAACCCAGGGAACAGGCACATCAGAACAGCTATGTGTATCATTTCTTTCCAGTCCTATATATACCCGATTCAAACATCATTCTGCACTTGTTTTCCGATCATCTCTGGGTACCTTTTTCTGCATATTCCATCTATAGTTTAGTTAATATTGCAAGATATTGCACTTTAAGGATGGACTATCCCAAAAGAGTAGTTCCGTTTTAGGCAGCACATATGCCCGATCAGGAAAGCCAAATCAGATCCACCAAACTTTACTTAGTTAGGTCCTGCTGCTGGATTCATGACTGCTGTTCGCAGATTATCAGCAGGATATTCCAGTGAAATTTACTCAATGATTGAATATGTATATTTTGTTGATTAGAGTATTTATGATTGGTTATTGGGTATATGTGTTAGTAAGTTGTACTCTGACAATTGGGCCTGCTAATATACAGTCTCAGGCTATGATGTGGTCCCGTTTTGTGTCAGCCAAATCCGCCAGAGTTTGCTGCCGGATTCTTTTTTTTGTTTTTTTGTTTTTTGTGTTTTTTCTAGATAAACCACGGGGGCAATGGAAACAAGGGGTTTCTTCTGTAGATGCTGGTTTGGAATGGTGCATATATATGACAGTTGAACTATGTGCTTTTAAACTCTCACATTCTCGGATTTGTTAATATGTAATTAAGCATTAGCATGCAGCAGCACCGAATGCCGAGTCGGTCAGCCGCACCACTTTGTCCAACGTTTCTGCAATAATTCAATGGACGTCAAATGGATCCAATATATATGCACCATTAATATTGGACATACATGTGCACAATATGTTGGCTTTTTCGTGTGTGTGTATGGTTATTTTATTGTCTAAATGTGTGTTTAGTGGTTGACACGTAATTGGCTTATGTAATCATCTAGCTAATGATTACGTTTTGGCCTCGACTTGCCGAAAGTGCCATTTTCGCCTCCACCCACCCCACATTGCTTTTGCCGCCCGGCTGACCTCCTAGCCCTCTCCACCCTAACCTTCCTATTGGGAAACTTATAAAACCCCAGTGCATCCTCATGTATGCTGTTTCGTCATCACACACACTCATCATTAACCTATTCAACAATTGCATTTATCTTAAATAAAACAAGCTTTAGCATTCCAGAGTAACTCTTGCATTAGAAAACCAAGTTAACTATTTATATATATTCAAAAATGTTTTCTACAAGGCATCTTTATGTGATTCTGCTGATCCTTCTTGGCTTTTTATCTTGTCCGAGTCTAGTGTCAGCAATACCTACACCAGCACCTACATCTACTACTAGTATAAGCAGTGAAGAATCCAGTGTGAATCCCCAGAATTATATTATTATCTATGAGAAAGGATTAGACACTCCAGAGTCCATTTTCAAAGAGGCTGAAAGAGTTTTGAAAGAACTTGGTGCGAAAATCACGTATGAATACCACAGTATTCTACTAGGATTCTCTGTCACGGCTTTGCCGGATATTATTGATGAGTTCACTCAACTTGTCCAGAACACTGATTGGCCTATTGTTGTCGAAAAGGACAGCGAAGTTACTGCCAATAGCCTCTATTAGGCGGCGGAGTCACTGGTCCCCCGCTCTCGCCGATTCTTTGACGGGCTGATTTTTTTTGTGGGCATTTTCACGAATTGGCTGAAAATTCGCGAGCTCAAGCTCGTATGTGTTTTGTATGCGCTTGGCTATACAGGTTTTTCGTATTAGCCCTCATATTTGTCATCGTTCCCATCACAGTTTTGAGTTGCGGATCTAACGGCTATTGGAACTGCATTTTTGCGGACTTGCGCTGATCAGGTGATCACATCGCTCCATTCCGATCATTCATTCCGACATTTTTATTGCTAACAAAGTTATTTATCCTCTTTCATGCACGAACCCTACTTGATTCCTATTCTCGTTTAGCTGTATATATTTTACAATAGTTAGTAAGAGACGTTGCATTCTTCACGATTTGTTGTTGGTTGGGCTGTGTTGACCACCGACCTAAGCCGTATTGAGACATTGCGATGGCGAGGAGCGGCGAGGAGCAGGCTGTACCAGGGTCTATGCGGAATGTCATTTATAAATCGCGAATTTCGTCAGGCCTGCTTTATTTATCGACAAGAAATATTTTAGTAATATAGTATTCTTAGTTATCGAGGTTTACTTGTGGACTTTTTTGTATCCAATTGATATTGGTTCTTTTGGCTCAGGTTATATTTTGCCCGTGGTACGTAAGCTAATTAATGCGCATATTAATAAAAGGGCGACAATCCTGCAGATCTGCGACGGTTAGAGTAAATAACATAAACCAATCAATTGGAATTAGAACAATCAAATTCAATTATAAAAATTTATGGCATATAGTAAAACAAGTTTCAAATTTGTATAGCGGGTTTCTAAACCCTTTAGGGAGGTTGTTTCGTATTCTGTTGGCATGTTTTCAAGTAAGCTCTTAAAGTAGATCCATCTTTTTGCCTGGACCCCCCCGTCATAGACCGGCAAGCTTCTGTTATTATTTTTGATGGCTAGGCCATATATGACTGATATATACTTCTGGAAATTTAACCGGAACCTCATTTATCTTGATTTCTCTGGCTATTGCTGGCATCTACATATAATCCATCTGTTGAATATTGCCGGTTGTCGATTACATTTGGAACAACTTAGCTACCCAGAAACATGCCAGCACCAAGAAATAATCTTGATATGAGTATAAAAATGTTGTAATTTTAGAAACAAATACAGGACTGAGATATACCAAATTAGTTTTCGATGCATGAATTGTTAAACAGTTAACTTCGTTGAATATTGTTAGTATGGGATTGAAAAATCACAATCTGACGGAGGGTATTCAAGCTCTTAGGAATTAGAGAAAAATTCCAAAAAAAAAACGTATATACTAATTAAAATTCAAGTGTTATAAAGATGTAATATTTTTGTATTTTTGTGTACGAAATGGAGTTGTAAAAAAGAATTAATCAATTAAAGACTGAACGAACATGACAGAGAACAGTATAAACAAGACAACGAGCTAGAGGGTCTGGCCATATTAACAGATTAAAATTGTTAAGTTTTTCGGGACAATATTCTGGTGCCTTGGTATAGTATGCAAGTGCACTTACTGTATTTCAATATAGTGCCAGAACGACAAGTTTCAGTTTTTTGTTTTTTTAACCATTACTTAGAAGCACCTACCTCAACTAGTAGGAGACCACTAATCCTGCCACAAAGGAGATATAAATATAGAATTTAAAAGTCTGATATCCAACTATGTTCTCTTGTAGCATCTCTGTATGCACCTTGTGATATATCCTGGATCAAACATTGCATTCAACTTTCTTTTTGGTCTACAGCATTCATATTGACAGTTAGACTATGGAGGAGCAAGCGAGAGAAGGGAGTGAGCTAAAATTAATCGGCCGAGGTAGACTGGAAGTGAAGGTATCAGGTGATTGAAGGGAGAGGGAGAGGGAGAGGGAGAGGGAGAGAAAGGAATTACTTGTTTTACTGCTACGATAAAGTGGGCTGAGGTAGACTGGAAGTGGTGACTGGATTTTCTACTCTTTTTGAACTGTCAATGTGAACAATGTCAATAACATGCATGTAATAATTGGAAGAAATAAAACTCAAGAATCACCAAGTACTACAATTCCACATTGTTCGCAGGTACTCAACAGAGAAATACAGACATAGTAACCATTGAACAATACTAGAAATACACAACATAAGGAGATCAAACCTGGTTCTGGCTTCTCTAATTATGTTTTAAATAAACCCCAGTCTTCTACAGTAAACTCTTTCACGGCCCTTGAGACTCGAGCAAACACGCTGTCGATTTGTGTAGCAATCTGGCTTTCTCTGACTTCGTTAGCATTGTCAATATCTCGACCATTAAAAACGCTGCTCCATTCACCTATGGTAACAGATCCACCGGATTCTTTGATCGAACTAAATCTTTCAAGCAAATCATGGAACCTGACAACATCTGATTCTTTTTCAATGGGTACGTTGTAAGATATAAGGACATCCGTAGTAGCCGTAGGTATCCTTATAAGACCATTGACAAGCACCAGAACAGGCTTAATTTCTTGTTGAGATTCTCTGCCCCACTTACGAGCCACCGACATGGTCAAGCTAACATATCTATTTTCAGCAATTTCCAAGAAACCAGCCGTATGATATTCGTCTTCGCCGACATCGTTTAGTCGGCAAACCTCGGCAATATGTAGACCGAAGATCTCCTTCCAATTGTCGCCACTCTGCTGTTCCAGAAGATCAAACACAATGGAATCGTCGCTGTCATTGGATGTTGTTACGTAAACTTCTTGAGTGTCGGGGACTTCTCGTACGTCACTAAGATCAATGAAATCATTAGGTACAACAGAGGTAATAGCGCCACCGTAAAGAGGGACTTTCTTGAACGATGTTGTGGTTGGCATTTGTGGAATTGTAACTGGAATTATGAATTCAATTAGAGTAGAATATGTTTTGGTTATGATTCAAGTGGTTGATGGGATTGTAGGCGGAGTAAAAGCCGAGCGACTGCGGTCGGTCGAGGTCGGTCAATCTGATCTCAAAAAAAACAAAAAAACAAAAAAACAAAAAAACAGCTCATAAAGAAGTCTTGACCGGAAAAACAAATCTGTAGCAGAGAAACCAAGACTAAAGTGAAATATCAATAATTATAAGCAGAACCAACTTGATAGTACATAAAACCGAAAATAACATACCCATAAACCATAGCCGAAAGTATCTACAAGTTTGGTTTGAAATATGTCAAGTTTAAGAATATCTCCGTTTTAAAGTTTTTCCGGGGATGGCGATAAGAGAATCGAATAGGATATAGAGAAACAACAATTATTTTACATCAGAACCCGGGTATAAACTGAACCTATAATATGATACAATTGACCAATAGAATCACTTCAAAGAATCACTTCTACCAACTGTCATATTCCATATATCGTTGCTTATCTTCATATCTTGAATTAGGGGTAAGTTGCTGCACGGCTGAAACCACCGGCTGAACCACCGGCTGACATTTCGATTTTTGCTACGACATGCGCGAGACAGACTAACAAACTTACCGGCCGCACAGTAGAACAAACTTGACTTTTTAACAACACCACAGAGAATAACAGACAAAATGGTCAATTTAGGACCCAGGAAGCCCCCATCCCGTAAGGTAAGTGATTGTTATAGCAATTGAGCATGGAAGAATGTCCGTACAACGCCTTTAAATGCTTTTTTTAGCTCGAATTTTGTGCATCATTTACATTATGCTGCCTTTTTCTCTCTCTTAGAACCCCCAAACTAACACGTTTATTATAGGGATCAATGGCTGATGTGCCTAGAGATCTTATGGAACAGATTTCACTCTACGAAGGAATACTTACAGTTGGTACTGATAAGTTAAAGGAAATCACGCACCACTTTGTTTCTGAACTTGAGAAAGGGTTATCGAAAGAAGGTGGATCTATTCCTATGATACCCACATGGGTCATGCAATGGCCGACTGGTGCAGAGAAAGGGACATTTTTGGCCTTGGATATGGGCGGTACTAATATGCGGGTTGCTTTGATTACATTGGACGGCGAGAGGGCTTTTGACATTACACAGTCTAAATATCATATGGCCCCTGAAATCAAGACTGGGACCAAAGAACAGTTGTGGGAGTATATTGCAGAATGCTTACAAACATTTTTGATCGATAGTAATGATCTCATTAAAGACTTGGACGAGTTACACCTTGGATTCACATTCTCTTACCCTGTTAGTCAAGATGCTATTAACCATGGTATTTTACAGAGATGGACAAAGGGCTTTGATATTGACGGTGTAGAAGGCCATGATATACAGCCTATGTTTAAGAAGGCTTTGGATAAATACAAGTTACCAATTAAAGTGACTGCTTTGATCAATGATACTACTGGTACATTAGTAGCATCTAATTATGCGGATCCTCGAATCAAAATGGGTTGTATTTTTGGTACTGGTTGCAATGCTGCTTACTATGATGTGGTTAAGAATATCCCCAAGTTAGAAGGTCGATTACCTGCTGATATCAAGCCTGATACTCCAATGGCTATCAATTGTGAATGGGGAGCGTTTGACAACGAACACAAGATTCTACCAAGAACAAAGTATGATATTTTGATTGATGAGCAGTCACCAAGACCCGGACAACAAGCATTTGAAAAAATGATTGCTGGATTGTACTTGGGTGAAGTCTTGAGATTGATTATGCTTGATTTACATGAACAAGGCCTTATTTTCGAAGGTAAAGAAGTAACCAAATTGAAAGATGCTTACAGCTTAGACTCATCATTCCTGTCCAAGATTGAAGAAGATCCTTTTGAGAATCTTAGTGAAGTTGACGTATTATTTTTAATGCAACTGAACATATTCACTACTTTGCCGGAACGAAAACTGGTCCGAAGATTAGCAGAACTTATTGGAACACGATCTGCAAGATTATCAGCCTGTGGTGTAGCGGCTATTTGCAAAAAGACTGGAATGACTGAATGCCATGCAGGTGCAGATGGAAGTGTGTTCAATAAGTATCCTAATTTCAAGGAAAGAGGAGCTCAGGCTTTGAAAGAGATATTCGACTGGGATATCAAGAACCCAAAGGATTACCCTGTCAAAATAGTTCCTGCAGAAGATGGTAGTGGTGTAGGAGCCGCACTAATTGCTGCATTGACTGTTGATCGAATGGAAAAGGGCCTTTCAATTGGTTTAAATCATTCTGATTAAGACTACAACCACGAACATGTTTGGAAACTATTTTGTTACATATTTAAACGCTTTTAAAGGGCTAAACAAGATTCTAGTTTTTCGTTGTTGTTGCCTTGGTAGAATATATCTTTATTTGATGATAATTGCTGTGCTTAGTTGAAGGTTTGAACTGACAAATAAACCGAGTTTTTTTATACAATTAAAAAAGAAAACGTTTTTAAAGCACTTTAGATCCATAAAACGAAATAAAAACCTTGCCATGGCCTCTGTTTGGCCAATTGCCTTGATATCTTTTTTTCGCTCTTGAGCCTCAGTTCAGCTCAGCCGTGCCTATCAAGCTCAGCTCAGCTCCCCCTAGCCCAGCCTCTTGTTATCTCAATTAACTATCGCTTCCCTGCTCATTACAACAACAACCAATACAAAACAATCCAAGACCCGTTTGCCACCAACAGGGATGCCTCTGATTTCAAGTGTCTTTGGGTCAGACTCTGTATATAACCAGCTGGATGAAGTTTCTGACAATGTGGCGACCAATATTGACGCCGAAGAGCATAACATTGGCTTAATCAATACCGATGGCAATACACAGCAAGTAGAACCACCAGACGAATATGATCCTCCAATGGGCCTTTTATATGATAATATTGAGCCAAATCATGGGAACGAAGCCGATATTCCGCCGGAATCGTTGCTTATTGAACCAAATCATCATGAGAGCCGACCTCAGAGACAACACAACCACAAAACCCCAATTGATAACATTGACTTGCATAATCCGTGGAAAACCATGAATAGTCATGTCACTAGCTCATTTGCAAAGCTTAGAGAGCCACAGACTAGCAGGCAGTCTAAGACAGCGACAGACAGAAGATCTGCCAACAGCAGCGATAACGTAGGCAAGAGCCGCATAGGTGTGGCAAATGTATCGTCAGGAAATGATAATAGAACCAAAAAACATACCAGTAGTTCTGTGGGTGGTGGTCGTTCTCAAGGAGCGTTGTTACTGGGTCCAAAGGAACGTGCTCTATGGAGATGGTCCAATGTCGAAAATATGGATCTTTTTGTTCAAGAAATATACCACTATTTTATGGGTAACGGCATATATTGCATTCTTTTGAACAGACTCGTCAATATGGCTACTCTACTATTTGTTGTCGGGTTCTCTACATATCTCAGCTCATGCATTGATTACAAGAAATTGCCAACTAGTACACATTTGAGTGAGATACAACGCGATAGATGCATGGCACACATAGATGGGTTACACAAGTTTTTTTTGTGGATTTTTGCCCTGGTTTGGTTCTTGAAACTGTTCCAGTATATCAAGGATATCCGAAGATTGATTGATTTACGCGATTTCTTCTGGCATTTACTGGGAATATCAGACACAGACATGCAGACAATTTCATGGCAGCATGTTGTCAGTCGATTAATGAAACTGAGAGATGCTAATATGGTGGCTGCCGGCAAAACTATCAGCGGACCAGATGCTAATAGTCGTAAGCTGGATGCTCATAGTGTTGCGAATCGTATCATGAGAAAGGAAAACTTCATGATTGCCTTAATCAACAAGGATATTCTTGATCTTAGAATCCCTATTCCTTTGTCATATTTCCAAAATTCAAAGTCGTTCTATAGCAGGACCTTAGAATGGAATATTGGATTGTGTATTATGGATTTTGTTTTCAATGATAAAGGTCAACTGAGACCCATCTTCTTGAAAGAATCCCACAAGCGAGTTTTATCCGATGGACTACGACGACGATTCATGTTCGCCGGGGTAATGAATATAATATGTGCTCCTTTTATCACTGTTTACTTGGCTCTGTTGTACTTTTTCCGATATTTCAATGAGTACCATAAAGATCCGGGAACTATTGGTGCAAGACAGTATTCACCATATGCGGAATGGAAGATGCGTGAGTACAACGAACTCTACCATTTATTCCAGCGACGATTGAATATGAGTTATGTTGCTGCATCAAGATATGTCAATCAGTTTCCTAAAGAGAAGACAGCTATTGCTAGCAGGTTTGTTGCATTTGTTACCGGGTCTTTTGCTGCAGTTCTGGGTATAATTTCATTAATTGATCCAGAAGTATTTCTAGGTTTTGAAATCACAAAGGATAGAACCGTTCTGTTCTACATTGGATTGTTTGGTACGATTCTGGCTATTGGACGAGGTATGATCCCGGAAGAAACATTAGTATTCGACCCGGAAACCAGCATGAAATACGTCATAGAATTTACTCACTACATGCCAGCTGACTGGGAAGGTCAACTACATTCAGATAATGTTAAAATGGAGTTTTGTGCGCTGTATGAAATGCGACTTTGGCTTTTGCTGAAAGAACTAGCAAGTGTCGTAATCAGTCCTTTTATCTTGTGGTTTTCGCTTGCAAAATGCTCAGACCGTATAGTGGACTTTTTCAGAGAGAATTCAGTACATGTAGATGGACTTGGATATGTCTGTGCATATGCAGTGTTCTCAAACACCAAAAACACTACCGATATCCATGGCATTAGTGCACCAATTGGAGACGATGATAAGATGATGAAGTCATATTTCAATTTCCTGGATAGTTATGCAACGACAGGTCAACAGAAACATGGCCAGATGAATCACATGAGCCATAATGCATATGGAAATGGCCAGAACAGCCTTAGAATAAGCAGTGGTCCTAGTCATGGCACCCATGGCCACGTCCATGGCTTCAACAGCATGTATCTTGCACCTCCAGCAGAACAAGACTTGGAAAATAGTGTTATGGGTAAATTTACGAAATGGCAGACTAGACAAGCAGGACCTGGCATTAGTAACTCACCGAAATCGACATCTATAGGATCTGTTAACGGTCGCTCAGTGAACAACGGCCCGAGAAGCATGTACTTGAACGACGATCTTGACGACGATTTTGAAGACAAACAGCATACAGACGCTTCGTCACCATCGGAACTCGACAATGGAGGTGTTCTCGGCCTATTGAATCAATTTTATAAGCACGGTAATGATGTGAGACGCATGTGAACGCACGTTAACGAACGCACGGCTGTGCATCGCTGCGGATTTTGGCCGAAAACCATACTGCAGCATTAAGGAAACCAAAAGAAATACGGGAATATCAAATCAACAACAACATTACTGAGTACATATTTAACTATCAAATACAGCATTAATAATATACCAGGCAATCATAAATATGGGTTTTGTGCCGTCTATTTCCCGAGCCGTCGGCCCGATCACCGCGATCCTCAAGCCCGTTCGTTCCTAAGCTCCGGCCGGCACAGGTACGAATAAATTTAGTGGGGGCTCGGTGATGACTCGGAGTGCGGGGTATACTGAAAGGGATTCAAAAACTATAAAAGCTAGAGAATATCACCCCATACCCAGGATTTTTTTTGTTTGCATATTTACTACTAAACAAATTGGAACTATGTTTACTAGAAATTTACAATTAGGAAAGACTACTAAATCTATTAGTCAAGTCAGATATGCATCGACGTTGAAAAATGCCTTGAAAGAGGCTATTCCTGCTAAAAAGGAACTGTTTAACGAAATTAAAACCAAGTACGGATCCAAAAGTCTTGGAGAAATTGAAGTTTCTAGTTTATTAGGAGGAATGAGAGGTTTGAAGACTCTTTTATGGGAAGGTTCGGTTTTGGACCCTAATGAAGGTATAAGATTCCACGGCAAAACTATCAAAGAATGCCAGAAGATTTTACCAAAAGCGCCTGGAGGACAAGGAGAAATGTTGCCTGAAAGTATGCTCTGGTTTCTTCTTACTGGCAAAGTACCAACTGAAGTACAGGTCCGAGAATTGTCCTTGGAACTGGCAACAAAAGGCGAGCTTCCAGAATTCGTTAATAAGCTCTTGGATAGCTTGCCTGCGAAAACATTGCATCCAATGTCACAGTTTTCAATTGCTGTTACAGCTTTGAATCATGACTCTGCGTTTGCCAAGGCATACGAAAGAGGCATTCCTAAGGCAGATTATTGGGAATACGTCTTTGAAGACGTGATTGATTTGATTGCCAAATTGCCGCAGATTGCTGCTAAAATTTACCAAAATACTTATAGAGGTGGAGGTGCGTTGCCTGGATCAATTGACGCTAAAGCTGATTGGTCTTTGAACTATGCTCATATGATGGGTAAAGGTGATAATGAAGGATTTGTGGATCTTTTGAGATTATATTTTGCTCTTCATGGTGATCATGAAGGTGGAAATGTCAGTGCTCATGCTACTCATCTCGTGGGTTCAGCTTTGTCCGATCCTTATCTTTCATATTCAGCTGGACTACAAGGATTAGCGGGTCCTTTACATGGCTTGGCAGCTCAAGAGGTTCTGAGATTCATATTGGACATGAAACAGAAGATTCCGGAAAAATACAACCATAAGGATGTAGAGGAATTTTTATGGACAACATTGAATTCAGGGCGAGTGATTCCCGGTTATGGCCATGCAGTATTGAGACAGCCAGACCCAAGATTCGATGCTCTTATGGGCTTTGCAGATGCAAGACCTGACGTGGCCAGTGACCCAGTATTCAAGCTGGTTAGGGATCTTAGCAATATTGCACCAGCCGTTCTTACCAAGCATGGTAAGACCAAGAACCCATTCCCTAATGTGGATTCAAGCTCAGGGGTATTGTTCCATCACTATGGTATCAAAGAGACTCTGTATTACACAGTAACCTTTGGAGTGTCTCGAGCGTTAGGCCCATTACCTCAATTGATATGGGATAGAATTCTTGGCTTACCTATTGAGCGACCAAAATCATTGAGTCTTGCCAAGATTAAGGAGCTGGTGGCATAGTTGCATAGTGGCATATACATAGTGGCATATACATACACTTATATATATACACACAGAACTGGTACTTGCCTCATGTAATTAAATAAAACATAAAAAAGTATTAAAATCAACTATTTAAGTAAACCCACAGGAATAGCAATCACAAGAACGATGATTATGACAACACCAGCGATAACACACATTCTCATCTTCATATCTTTCCACCACATTTGTTTTCTTACACGATTTGCTCCATGTCGGAATCCTTGAGCTGATACTGCAAGATTATCGGTTTTATCCTGCAAGTTGTCTAGTCGTTCACCTCGTTCAGCAACTTTGTTGATATTCTCTCTCATGATACCAACGGTATCATCGATTTGCTAAAGTTAGAAACTGTAAATTCAAGTAAAAGCACTGATAAAGGGATTCAAAACATATATAAACATGATTTGAGAGTCATGTTGCGATGTTCGCTTCTCTGTTACTACGCTTCTCTGTTACTACGCCTCCCGCAGGCTATGGCGGTAGCTCTTTATACTTACAGCTTGAATTGCAGCAGTCTTGTTGGTGCCTTCAGAAGACGAGATAGGAGGATCATATGGAGTCATGGACGACATTATAGGCAAATCAAAACTTAACTAGATTAAAAAAGACTAAAATAAACAATATTAATCGTCAGCTTATGCGGCTTTGTTTCTCGGTTATGCTATGTTGTGTGATGATGTTTAGTTGGCAAAACCAAAACTTCTCTGCAATGCAATGTGAATTGGGACCGACGAGCCGAAAGAGGGAAAGATGCGGGAGTTCAACGGTGGTGATTTCTGGGGAAACCACTGGTAGAGAATGGGCAAGATAATAAGCTGGTGAGTTGAGGTGAAAAGTGAAAATGGACTAAGAGGGTTGAAAGGAAAGCTACGAGCGGAATTCCACTTATAAGGGGCGGCGGCGGGTTGGAAAAGGGTATCGAGAAAGGTTTAGTGGATTACGTAATTTCACACATACTGATTATCTAAGCAAAATCGAATATCGATATTCTCTGAAATCGACAGTTTGGCTATCATATTCAATGTTGAATCTGGTTTAATCAGTGTAGTTTTCAATTTAAATACTGATCAGCATGTTTATAATATCTCCACCCTTCTGTTGTGATTGGTTCTGTTCTTCATCTCTCTCAGCGTTTTCCTATGACCAAGCCCCGTCCAAGCGGTTTTCACTTGATTCATCAACCACAACTTGACGGGAAAGCTTCGTTGCCCACAACACCAGCATCTGGTATATCCGTGTTTTCGTTATATTCTACATTACATATGCTAAGACGGTTCTACAGCATGGCGTCACATGAAAGCTCAAGCCTTGGACCATTTGGCACATTGATCACTCAGAAAATCCAGCAGGAGCTACAACCTTCTGTATTCGAGCTTCACAATGATTCTCATAAACATGCGCATCATGCCTCGATGAGAGGCTCAGATAATATTGTTGAGAGCCATTTCAGACTGGTAATTGTATCAGATAAGTTTCAAGGACTGACACAGCCAGCTAGACATAGGCTTGTATACTCCATGTTCAAAGATCAGATGGCACAGCAGAATGGTATACATGCCATGCAGCTGCTTACAAAGACTGCTCAGGAGTATGATAAGGTCAAGGAGAGAAGTTAAATAAGGCCGCTGCGCCCGGACTTAATAGGTGAATGATGGGGTTTAACCCCGACCGACAATCACCTTCCCGATGTTGTAACTTGTATATAAAGCGACTAACTCGCTCTAAAATAAACCTTATTAATCTATCATAAACTATTTCATATACATATATAATGCTATCTAAAGAAATCCAGGATGTTTGGACTTTGGCATCTACTGGAGGCAAGGGTAAAAGTGTGCTAATATTCGAATTAAGTAGTATAACGAATGTCATTGAATTCTTGAATGACACACAGAATGATGAGATGTTGTCTGAACAGAGCGTTGGACTTAGATATATATCGTCACTTTTATATGGAGTGTCCTTAATTTTAAGTAGCCATGTTAGTAGGTTGATAAGGGATACACGATCCGCTCTAAACTATTGGAAACGAGTAAGAATGTTAGCCAGTGGAGCCAGATTGAACAGATCAACATCAACCAGCAATAGAAATGCAACAAGCATACAAGCAGATCCTCAATTCTCCTTGGATTTTGCTCTTGATAACTTAGTTTTACCTCCTATTGATCAGAATATGGCTATCAACCACAGTCTTGTAGCTATGACTGATCTAACAGAAGATTTCACGTCAGTTCTAATGGCAGATCACAGCATTAGACAAGATCATCACATCAGTGATCAGAGTCTTGGAAATCAATTTAATACCTCGATAAATGATATTGTTAGTAGTCATGAGCCAGATGTCGGAGTTGTTGTACCTGATAATTTATTTCCAGATTTGGATGTGGAGGATGATGATCAACACCGCGGAGTTAACGGAGTTAACCAAAGCATATTTGTGTCTGACGCTCATGACGTACCCAGAGACACGACACCAATTGTAGAATTGGAAACCATACTTGCTGCGCCATCTACAGCAACAAATGTGGCAGTGGATCCTGAGACTGCAGAGTTAACAAGAATCCCGCTAAAACGTAGGATTGCACCGAACAACCATACCGAATTGACCAATGACCAGATGTCCCAGAGAGATGAGCTATACAGAGTAACTATGATCGATAAAATAGCAAAGAGAGCCGCCAAATACCCAGAGTTGACGCCTCTAGGTTTTACAATCTCGCTTCTTACTCCATTCGGCTTGGATCAAGACTTGTTCCTACCTTCTAGTCCTGTGGGCACACCGCAACTCGAACGACAAAGTCCTGAATCAATAGAAATCCAAAGAGATGCTGGTAGTACACATACTAGAACAAGCTATGCGATGAGTTCTATAACTGGGGACTTGAATTTGAATTTTACAATAACACCCTCAATTGGTATGAACACTGGTGGCATCGGCACCGGGTTTAGTAATAGCACTACGAGCCGGTTAGGATCACGACCAAGAATGAGCCTAATGAGAGGAGGAATTTTGGACTCAGAGGAGGCTATGAACTACGGTGATAATTACGATGACTTCGACTTTGACGATATTGACAACAGCAATATGATGAGAGGTAACTCGCTTATAGACATGAGTATTGCTCAAACGATTGATGCAGACAGAATCCGATCTATAAAACTGTTGGATCAAATCCCGTTCAACCAATCTCTAGAGGTTCTACAGTTCTCAGTCATGTCATACAATGCCTACGATTCTTCAGAGACGTTGAAAGCCCATCTTGCCAAAACATTCTATCATCTCTTGATCTTGGCTCAACTGGACGAGATCACACTGAAACAGGAAACACCAAAAGGTGTATCGTTTGTGCGCACTACATAAAAATGCTACTGGGAAAAGTAAATGTTAAAAAGTCTTTAATGACTAGGGCTTGATGGTTGTTGATTTGGGAGATCCGCATATTGTTTGTACCCTATGCATCCTACGATAACTTGATATATTCTTGTCTTTGACATGTATTCATGCTGCTAAAACACTACTATTTAAGCTGAAGTGTCGTGCGTTTTGGTTAACAGAAGGTGTGTTGAGTTTTTTTTTGATTGTATCCGTTTATTATTAATGAAGAGAAGATAATTTAAGCCTTGGCAGCTGCCTTCTTAACAGCGTATCGCTTCTGCTTCTTCAATACCAAAACCTGGAATCGTTCGAAATCATTAAGTTCTCGTCGTCTCTGTCTCTGAGCGATCTTCTTAGCCCAAGAGCTAGCATTCCACTTCTCTTCAACAGCAGAAGATTCCCACTTCTTGCCGACAGCAGTGGAACCAGCGGCTCGGGGGAGCTTGGCAATGACATGAGGAGTAAGAACAACCTCCTTGAGGGAGATAGCTTGTCGAGCGACATCAGTCTTAGGACCATCGATCAAAATTCGGTTGTGATCGATAATGTCGACAATGGTAGCGAGCTTGCCGGCATCTGCACCCTTAGAGATGAGAACGACTCGGCCAACCTGGACAAATCGGAAGTTAACGTTCTTGACAGTAGCAGACATGTTTTGTTCTGTCGGTATATGTGTGGTTGTTGGTGTGTAAGTTCCAAATTTGAAAAGCCGAGTTGAGTCGTCTTTCGGTGGGAAGTGATGAGTGGTTCTGATATTTACGCTTGGCTTTCAAAAAGCAGTCACAAATTATTTACTTCATCTTCACTAGATATTCGATATCAATGTAGAGACATAACAACCACTTTTAAGAGAGAAAAAAAAAGAATATGGTTTAGTTAATTAACCGGGAATGAACTATTTATATACTTAGCAGATATTTCTATTCATTCTTTTGATTGAACGATTTTTTGTTTTGACAGTTGGATTCGTCACGGCCAATACCTATATATTATATTACTGGCATTTACGATTCCAAATGTCAAAATGATGTTGTTCTATTAACCTATATATATTGTTACATGTCATATGATGACCATAATTTGCGGTTGAGGGGTTCTGACTCAGATAATCGCCTTATCTAATACGGGTCGGAATATCAAATGAAAACCAATATTTGTCTGATGTCATGCAAGACAACATAAATAATCACAGAAAAGAATGAATTAATCAAATAAATAAAGTCAGAAATATCGAGGCAGACAGGTGCTTATTCAGTACTTGCCATTCTTTCTGCCGTAGTTGGCCATTTGTCCTTAGCTTTGACATTTTTCCAAATAAACTGTTTTGTAGGTCGAGCAACTGTCTCATGGACATCGGCAGCCCATAGTACGTCTAAATGAGAATAATCTGGCAGATGATGGATCTCTGTGTCTAAGTTTTCATATACTTGTAGCCTGTTAACAAAGGCTTCTCCATCACATAGATCATCTTTGCCAGGAATGAACAGGGCAATAGGAGGGATCTCATCGAACCAAGGGCTAGAATCTTGGTTAAAAATACATCGGTCATGGGCAAAACCTTCAGAGCCTAGCCACCAATACATGAGTTCAGCAGAAACGTAAACCGGTGAGAACAAAAACTGCCTACCACGGTAGTTGTTATTCCACAGCGCATCATTCCATCCAAGCATATAATTGAACATTATATAGCCGAAAAAAGTGTACATTTTGGCAGGCATTAAGTTATGCATTGTACTCATCAAGCCAATGAATGACTGTTGTCCAAAGAATATGTGATACGTGGGTCTGTTCATGTAACTAATACCATGAAGAAACCACCTGTTTAATAACGGTCCAGCATATACGGCTGGTGACAATGCAGTGAAACTGGACAGCTTTTCTTTCAAGTGTACTTTAACTGGAGAGTTTCTCGCCATAGCGTAAAATGTCTGAGTTGTTCCTTGAGAGTGAGCCACCAAAGCCACGTCGTTTCCCTTTGTATAACCGAGTATATAATCTATCAGACATGGCAGGTCGATATTAGCCATTTCTCTAATACTCCATTGCCACATTTTGGGGTTATATTTAGAGTAGACCACGTGATCAGGCCGGAATCCGCACCGGTTATTGCCTAACCAAACATCGAAACCAGCGTTTAACAACTCTAAAGCTACGCTAGTTTGGCCACTGGTACAGAACGAAGCTGAAGACTGAAGTAATCCATGTAATAGAAGAACAGGATACCGACCATGACGGCTTGATTCCGATTCGTTCGGATCTGTTATCCGATTCATTTCTAATCTGAATCCGTCAGAAGTAGTAACTATATGCTGCTCAACATCTAAATTGACGAGCTTCATATAATATTTCAAATCTAGCACAAGTCTTTTCTCTTTTTTAGATAGTTTCTCGTCATTTGATATGGTTTCTTGGTCTCGACGCCGGTCATTTTGGCTTCGAGACCAATAATTGGATATTAGCGCGCATATCATGAGCATGCTTAAGAATACCACGGCACTGATTGCCGAGGTGACATAACATGCCGACACCTTGACACGTTTCCAAATTGTATAGTCTGTGATATATGGACTCGACTGATCTGTCGGTTCTGGAGTATCAGAAACATGATGGAATGGGTTCAAGGTTGCTTGGTTTCCGTCTGTTGAGACATTCGACAGAGGAATAGACGACTTGCTACCATCTTGTAAACCCCTGGTAGGCGTGGGAACTCTTCTACTTCTCCTCACTTCCATTATAAATGGAATCTAGCAAAAATTTGAATTACAATACGGGGTCGTTTATGGTATTGTTGCTCTGAAAAGACCCTTAGACTTGAGATATATGGTATAGTGCGGCTGACACCAAGCCGAGAAGACTAAGAGTAGATTTGAATAGGAATGTTACAAGAAAACAATTGTTTATATAAAACAGCTACTTGAGGTTATTATACGATTTTAGAGTGATTTTAGAGTGAATTTTCATTCTTTTATAGTTATAGTAATTGGTTTGTTCGCTTGATATTGAAACATCACGTGACCCGGGTTTTTCAGATATGGTTTTTTTGAAATTTTTCAGATTCACACAAACTCTCACTTTATTCTTCAACCACCACTCTCATCAATCAGCATGTTAAGATCTATACGATTGTTGCAGCAGTCACCTTTATCACGTGCCATTACTAGCTCGAAACTCCGACTATATAGTACAACACCAACACAAGAACCTGTGGATTTCGAGGCCCTTTATGAAGATTTGTCTACTAGGATTTTCTATGACCGTCTGAACTCTGCAACCAGGAACATTGTATTCCGACCAAGAAGAGCCAAGGAACTTTTGTCAAGAAAAAATCCGATTGTTGTCGATGGTAAGAAACTCGAACCGATGTCTTACCGAGGTGCTCCTGGAAAATCGGATTTGACAAGGTTATTGGATCAAATTTCGAATCTCGAGCAGTTGACGCAAGCCAAAAGTATCATCAAAGGATATGGCACACATGCCAGTGAAAGCCTAAAGCCATCGCATCTGATTAAATATTTACGAGCGGCTACAGCTCTGGGCGCTTATAATGATGCAGCATCTGTGGTTCTTACTGGCTACGAGTTGAAACCTGTTAGAAATAGGCACGTGATGAAAGAAATGCTAAGAATCCAAGCACTCTGGGCAGGATCCAATAGCCTAGAACTTTCAAGCGTTGGAAGATCCAGAGCCAGTCTATACCATGCATGGGACAAGGTTCCTGTCAAAACTCAGGATAATGATTTGGACTGTAATTTGCTGCTTTTGTACGGTTTGACAGGATTAAGGAACAAAACATCCCCAGAACTTGCCATTGCACATGAAAACTTGCAAAAACGAGTAGAAAAGGCCACAGAGAAAGCTAGCACACTTTTGGCACAGATTCCTGAAGATTTCGACGTCGAAAAATTGGCTGGAAATGGCAGCGTGGTGGCATATATCATTGATCTTAAGCTTGGAGCAAGTGCATTCACAGCAGGTGGACAGTCTGAGCAGGCAGCCAAATGTGAGGCAATTGCAGCCAAACTTTTGCAAACTGAAGGACTCAAATCAGCAGGGTTTGTGGATCTATATGTGAAGCAGATTGAAGGAGGATACAAGAGAAAGGAAACTTCAACAATTGAACAAGAAGCTTAAAGAAAGAAAAGTAGCATGTAAATTTAACAAGAACATAGGAAAAAAATTGTATATATGATTATTTGTCAATTATTTAGTCATTATTTTTGATAATGACAGACTGACTGTAAAAGTATTGAAAGCTGATGGTGCGGCTGAAACCTTGACCCGGGTTTTTCAGTTTCCTCGAGATTGAATGACTCAAATCACATCATCTCCTCGGAATATACTCAATAGTACAATATATCAGTCAGTTCAACTATAAAAATGGCTACTAATATCACATGGCACGAAGGTTTGACACATACCGAAAGAATTGAGCTCCTCGGACAGAAAGGTCTAACTGTTTGGTTTACTGGTCTTAGTGCCAGTGGAAAATCCACTATTGCTACTGCTCTTGAGCAGCACCTGCTTCACAAGGGAATTAGTTCATATCGATTAGATGGAGACAATATCCGATTCGGATTGAACAAAGATCTTGGATTTTCTGAAAAAGATAGAAATGAAAATATCCGACGAATTGGCGAAGTTTCCAAGCTTTTTGCTGATAGTGGATCTGTATGCTTGACATCGTTTATTTCACCTTATAAAGCAGATCGAGCTGTCGCTCGAAAAGTACATGAAGCAGCAAATTTGCCATTTATTGAGGTTTATGTCCATGTTCCTATTGAGGTAGCAGAGAAGAGAGATCCTAAAGGTCTTTATGCGAAAGCTAGGGCCGGTGAGATCAAGGAATTCACTGGCATCTCTGCTCCTTATGAAGAGCCTGATAATGCCGAGGTAATTGTTAAGAATCATGAAGGTACTACTGTAGAAGAGGCTGTAAAGCAGATTTACGAGTATTTGAAAAGCAAGGATTATGTTAAATAAGTAGGCTGTATGTGAGGGGCCTAAACGTGTGTGTTCTAATATGGATACTGATTGAAGTGAGGAACTGCCGCAAACTGATATAGAGTTGATGTAGAACTGCCGCAGAACTGCCACAATAAACTGCCAGCAAACTGATGTAGAACAGCCGCAGCACTGCCACAAACTGATATAGAACTATCACAGAACTATCACAGCACCACCACCTATATAGGCTTCTTTAGATTCTCCAATCGTGCCTGCAGAGAATCATCACCCATACCTTCAGCTACAGCAACCTTGTTTGAAGACGTCGCAATATCTGTAGGAGCTTCAGCCAACGACTGTGAAAGACTAATACCAATCTCATCAAACACCTGGTTCACTATATTGCTTTCCTCTTCTTCATCTTCAATCTCGTCTCCTTCCATAGCATCATCTATAGCATCATCCATCATCTCTTGGCGCATGTCCATGAGGTCATTTTCCTTCTCAAATTCCATGGCAATCTTCTGCAACGCTGGCAGATTCATATTCCTGTTCATGGACCCTAAAAGACGGGTGGCTCCACGCATCGACTGCATCATTTGCTGGTTGCTTCGGACCGTCTGTATCCTAAGAGAAATGGCTTGTAATTGTGTCTTGATTTGGTAGAATTTCTGGATATATCGCCTAGTCCTCACCAGATCTTTGGCCATGACTTGACACGACCCCATCTGGCCTTGTTTTGCGGCTTTTTTGATATCCTGGATCAATTTCTTCTCCTGAGACTCCAATTTCTGCCGCTCTCTGTCCAATTCTCTTTGTGTTCTTTCCAAACTCCGTTGATGCTGATGTTAGATAATCTGAAAATATACGATTATAATGTTATGTGCAATCTGACTGGCTTAGTGAATATGATAAGACCTATAGTATATAACAGGGTTCAGGCGGCTCAAGGTGGCTGGCGACAATCTATAGCTAACCTACATACTACACAGCACAGACATTTAACTTACTTTTCGCATCTGCTCTTGAGGAGTGAGCCTCTTTCCAAACACCCACTCAAATACTTGCATTAGTGGTGCTGGTAGTTGTGAATTCTATATGTTTGTTTCTTTGAGTGATGTCGTCAAGTTCAAGTTGACAGTGCAGCAGTGGGACAAGCAAGTGACATTGAGGGAACTACGGAAACTCAAAGGCCACAACATTGGGAGTGTGATGAGATAAATTCGAGACTGGACTTTTGTTGGGATGAGACTAATATGTGAGAGAATCATGTTTGTGAGTGCGAGGCTTATGTAATCAGATCTGACTGCCACTGAGCAGCCGCCCATCAGTTGTGTTGCGATTGATGGCGAACAGTGCTTTTCTATTCGACATGGCATAAGTAGTCTTCTTCTTTTAATATAGATATAATCTTATTCTTTCAGTGTGTGCATAATCTATTATTCAGCCAGAGTCTTTCAACTAGTCTCTCATCTATATCTCTCATCTGCAATCTCATCCATAGTCTCTCAACCACAATCTCATCTACAATCTCTCATCTCCATTAGTCTGGCCCTCCCTTGCAAATTTAACTGCTCCACGCAAAAGAACATGAGCTACTGCTTCCGCGTATGGAACCGCCATGGCATCCTGCTCTTTCTTCTCCGCTGGCCATGATGAATGATCCAAATACCTATCCACAAGATCAACAGGGACCCATTGTGCATCTGCCAGCTCAGGATCATGTTGCAGATGGATCTGTTCAGAGCCAGGGTCTTCACTGACCTGCGCAATGCAGCCAATCATGATATTCGCAGGATATGGCCAGGGCTGCGTTGAATGTATAATAACTCGTCCAACTTTAACACCTGCTTCTTCCCATGCTTCTCTTCTAACACATTCCTCTACACTCTCGCCAGGTTCTAGGAACCCAGCTAAACATGAATACAACTTCTTCGGGAACCGTTTGCTTGCCCCAAGCAATATCTTGTTGCCGGTTGCATTCAAAACCGCCACAATGACAGTACAATCTGTTCGAGGGAATGAAAGATTGGACACTGTGCCTCGTGTCTCACATTCTCCGTTAGGTTGTCCCTCGTCGGTGGCAGGACATACAAGCTTACAACCAGCATTGACACTCATTGTGCGCCGTCCACAGCCCCCACAGTAACGATTTCGAAGATTCCAATCCACGTAAATACGGGCCTGACCAAACAGTGCATAATCGCGTTTGCTGGCCAGTTGGAACGTACGCATGCTGCTGACAAAAGAACCTCCAGTTTGTTCCACAAGATTCTTTGCAACTGATTCGACCTTTTTTTTCAAAGGTTCAGAATCAATTTTGCCAATTCCAAGATAGACCGCAAAATAAGGCTCGCCATGAAATTCTCGTACCGAAATCCCGGTTTCCGCAGATCTTTCATGGCCGTCCAAAGTCTCTTTAAGGCCCAAGAATACCGACAGAACTCTGTCGACGCCAATGGCATGTCGCTGTACACTCCAGTCTGCAATGACATCAACTTCTGGCTTGCCATATGCGGCCTCCGCATTTAAAACGGATTTTAAGTCGTTGTAGGTTGCACACTGCAGAACCCCACCTTTCTTATCTCCGTTCACCAACACCTCCAACTTATCTCCAAACACAATAAACTTTGCTGTCGGATGCTGAATAGCCTTGTAGATGAATTCATAGTCATCCCTCAGAAACCCGAGTCGATTGACTCCTGAACAGCTGTAATAGTTTTCAGTTTCGTCTCCAAACTTCTTAGTCAGCAGCATTGTAAATGTGCGGAATTGTGAATGTCAACAGGAAATCTACAAAGCCGGGCTTGGAAATTACATATGCCGGCCGGAACAACCTGACAAAACAAATATCGAAAATAAAAAGATAAAGAGTTGAATTAATTTACGAAATTATTGGGGATTTATAAAGAAAGTGAGAAAAAGAAACGAAAAGGCACGGCTGTTGCAACATCTATAACCAGGACTCGTCATCATGCTCGACGGGAGTTTCACCTAGATAGATGCCATTGATAGCAGCAGCTGCGGCTGCAGTGGCATGTGGTTTTCCTTTAGGGCGGCTGGCAGCATTAGTAGCACTAGGAAGCTGTGCTGATGCTCCGACTGCGGCAGCGGCAGCTGCTGCGGCAGGTTGCTGCGATTTCAACTGCTCCTTCTCCTTGGATCTATAAAAATCATCCAGTTGCTGTCGTTGTTTGCCTTGGTAGTTGCCAGTTCCGTCAAAAACATGCATATTATCAGATTCCGGGTTCGCACTGTCATATAGACTGTTGCTCACTGGAGTATCTGGATTATCGCTATTCAAAAACTTCTCCAGGGCTTGATCTCGTGGACGACTGCCTAAACCCTCACCCGGAAACTGAGTCGATTTTGTCAGTCGACCCGGTACTTGTGCTGATGCCTGGGCCTGGGCCTGGGCTTGAACTTGAGCTTGAGTCTGCGATTGAATTTGAGCTGCTGCTTGTACCTGTACTTGTGATACCTGGGCCTGTTGATCCTGTTGCTGTTGATCGTCATCGTTTCCCGTAACCTGCTGCTGAGCTTGAGCTTGAGCTTGAGCCTGTTGTTTAGCCTGATGCTTGAAAATCGTCCAATCAAAGACATAATCATACTGGTATCCTTGTCGAACAAACAAATCACGCATCAACCTTCGCAGATACAGATAGTCTGGCTTATCATCGAACCGCAGAGACCTTGCATAGTTCAAGAAAATCGAAAACTCGCATGGCAAACCCCTAGTTAGAACCTCTGTGGATGTAGTCATCTTTTTCTCCATAATTCGGTCGTATTTTTGACGCTTAGTGTGAGCTTTCAGACCCTGCCAAGGTAAAGAACCTCGGCAGAAATAGATCAAGACATAAGCCAATGATTCAATATCATCACGTCGAGACTGCTCGCATCCTAAATGGGTATTAATGCTAGCATATCGAGCGGTACCAGTTAGGTTCTTGTTTTCACGATATGGTATATGCAAATGAGTTCGAGGGTCTCTAAACTTTTTGGCGAGACCGAAATCAATGACATTGACCTGGTTTCCTCTTCTGCCAATACCCATGAGGAAGTTGTCGGGTTTGATGTCACGATGAATAAAGCTTTTGGCATGGATAAATTCCAGTCTACAAAGCAGCTGATCAGCCAACAACAGCACAGTCTTAAAACTGAACTTCCTGTTGCAAAAGTTGAAAAGATCTTCTAAGGAAGGGCCCAGTAAATCAATCACAAGCGCATTGTAATCACACTCGGTACCATACCATCGTATAAACGGAATGCCGATACCGCCGGCTAATGCCTTATAGACCCGTGCCTCATAATCTAACTGAGGATGCCTAGCATGAATGCTTTCGAGTTTGATGGCCACTTCTTCACCACTGACGATATTTGTGCCTAGGTAAATGTCTCCAAAAGATCCACTACCAATTTTACGGCCAATACGATATTTTTTTCCGACTCTAAGGTCGCTAAAGTTAGTATGAATAAAGAACAAGTAAAAAAGACCAGGATAAAATGGAACGGCGCGCGTATTGTTAACAATATACCTGGGTAAAAGCAATCAAAGTATAGCCGACCTCCATAATTTCCCCCAAAAAAATTACCTACACTGACATGCTATTAGAAGTACTCATGATGCAAGTTTAAAAGTTTTTTGTAGAATGTATCTCGCTATGAAATACGGCCCCTTATATTGTGACGGCTGCTGTGCTTGTTTATGCGTCCCGCAAACTGAAGGGTGGTGAGTTGCGAAAAAAAAATCACAGAGCACAGAAATCCAAATCCAAGGCCAACAAAGCAAATTTATGAGGTGAAGATAGAGAAGACAAAGCAAAGGTGTCTTTTCAGGACAGAAAAAGCCGGGATTTTTAGAGAAAACAAGCTTGAGAAAAGCACAAACACAAAGAAAGGTGAATTTTTGGTTTGTACCGTCTCTCGAATGGCCTATAGATAACTAAAAAATGTGGTTTGTATGAGGCTGAGTTTGGTTTTAAGCAGCACAGCATACAAAGGCAAGGCAATTCCCAGCTAGCCAACGTCCGAAAGCCCGCACCGGATGTAGTACACCTCCTCGGTACAATAGGCAGGCATTCTTAGGGGGTTAATGCGGAATAATAGCAAGCAACAAGGATATGCTGAGGGATATACGCAAATATACAGGGTATTATTATTTTATGAGGACATACTTCATTAGCCCATGATGATGTCTTAAAAATAGGGGTCGCTTGTTTATAGCAGGCAATTAAACATTATATTATTATTATTATAGAAATTAGATAAGGACGACTATATGAAATAGAACCCCCTAAACAAAAAAAAGCAAAAACAAGAAAGCAAAACAGAAAAGAAAAGAAAGAACAAGCTAACTAGCGATTTCTCTCTAGTTTAAAAGTAAAGCGTCAAATCAGGATAGAACAATAAAACGAAACGAAACAAAACAGGACAAACAAACACTGCTGCTATTAAGTAGTGCTAAGGGTTGGTGGTAGTATTATTAGTACACTTCCATGTCAGAACGCTTATTTGTTGACAGAGTTGACAAGCTTCTTGAGACCAGCAGTAAACTTCTTGTAAAGGGAGTTCTTCTTGACAGCCTCAGGAGCAGCGTCGTCGACCTTCTTGGCGACTTCCTCAACCTTCTTGACAACTTCAGCCTTGGTACCGGCGGTCTTGGCTTCACCTTCAACCTTGGTAGCTTCAGCTTCGACCTTAGAGGCATCAGTGGTAGCAGTAGCGTCCACTGTCTCAGCAGTGTTTTCGACAACAGGGGTGTCAACGGTCTATAGTCGGTTAGTATATGATGATTCGATAGTGTTCGGTGGTTGTTGGTTATCGGGTGCGGCGATTTGACTAGAGCGGTCTGGTTGGCATGATCCCGATAGGTATGCGGAATTCTGTGCTGAAAAGAATGCGACATCCCGTATTAGTACTCAAGTGAGTCATCATGATAAGGAAATGGTACAAAGGCGACGCGACGTGACGGCGAGGACAAAAAAAAATAAGAACCAATAAATGCAGTGGCCACCTTTAAAGTAGACTTTTGACTTTTGACAATGTTTTTGATCGTCTCTCTACTCATCGATCAGGGCTTATCTGCATGATGTTGCCTGCCTCCTGACTCTCATGCCCATTTTAGTTGTCGCGTGCATCCTCCTACCTTATCACACACTCACTACTAGACAAGACCATAAAAAATGAGTAATCATTTCCTGAAAATGCCAAAAACGCAAATATCGCCACATCAATGTTGCTGCCTTATTATCTCAGTTTGATCATCTGACGTATCTTTTTATTTCTATTGCTTGGGCCCACCTTTGCTCTCTCTCTTCTATGCGGCTGGAACCCATTGGGCAATGAGATGAGTAACGGCAAACAGACCAAAAAAAAGAAAACACAAACAATACAAACGCAAGATACATGGGCCGCAGCAAGCGTTGAATTTTCGAATAGCCAGCAAAAAAAGCCCAAAGAATTATTTTCAAACATAACAAATAATCGGGGTTTTTTTTCCCAAAAAAGGCTGTGATTCGGTTCTCGCATCTCATTATCCTATATTTCCATGTTGTTCTAGTAATCACACAATAAAAAAAAGAAAAAAATAATGACATAACACTTGAAACGAACAAAGACGTCACAACACAAGGAACACAACAACCATTACAGATCAAACTCAATACTTACTTCTTTAATAGCTTCAGACATAATTAGAATTTAAAATAAGAGATAAAGGTACTATACGTAAATATTTGTTACGGGTGTAGTGGATGGTAGGAAGAGAAAAATATTTTTGGTGGGGGGATGCGGGCCCTTTATATACACTTGTCGGAAAAGGCAACGGGCAGATCTTGCCACGCTAAAAAGACGGTGCAAAAAGAAAGGAGACGCGCGAGGTGTGGTTCAGGGAAAAAAAAAATAAAAAGAAATCACAAATGATGAAAATAAGCAAAAAATAAAATAATATTTGAGGCTTGAAAGGTCGTTGCCAATTGCAAAGTTTAATACCCGGAATATGATAAGGGGGTTATAGCCGGAGTCATGGGAAATGCGCAGCTTTGTAGCAGCAGTATAAGTTGCTAGCACAATTATTTTGACAGCTACAGCTTGAACTACTGCCTGAAATATAACAGATTTACCCCTATGAAGTTTGAACTGATTCTAGGTTTCGCCTGTTCTATTGATGTCTTTGTCCTAGATCTCTCATCTCATCTCATCGTGCCATGTCTTTTGTGGGTGTGAGCCAGTCACCTCATTTGTCAGCAAGGATATATAGAAATTGGCTAGCACGAAAAAACACAGGAGGTCACAAGCCAAACCCACATTGTTTGCTTTGAATTTGTTGGCTGGCTGACTGTTTCTGGCATTTTATCCGCAGATTTCTGGTCCCTGCTCTGAGCCGCACTGCCCTGTTTTTGTTTTTGGCCGAAACCGGAAGTGCGGCTGGTCCAAACTGGGTGAGAAGAATTGGTTCAAAAAAAGAAAACCCAAAAAAAGTGGGTTTTCTATTATATATAGATCATTATATAGATGAGATGATAGATATTAGAAATTACTTTAGTGTATATATGGTATGGTTATGATTTCTGTTGTCTGTTGATGCTCATCACTTTTATTCTTGTTTCTATTTTTACCTTTCTCTTTAAATAAATTATTTTTTTTTTTTTTTTTTTTTTTCTTACGCACTTTTGCAAACATTCGAAACATCAGGCAATAGTACGGCTGTGCAAGCTTCCACAAGTTACCCGGCCTCTGTTCTGCCATTCTCACTTCCCACTCACTCACTCACCCACTCTCTCAATAACTCACTCAATAACTCACTCAATAACTCACTCACTCACTCACTCACCCACTCTCTCAATAACTCACTCAATAACTCACTCAATAACTCACTCACTCACTCACTCACCCACTCTCTCAATAACTCACTCAATAACTCACTCAATAACTCACTCACTCACTCACTCATGTATCAACAACCTGTGCAAATGCATGGGATGCAAGGATACCCTGGGTCATCAGCTGTACCCTCACAATTATCAGGGCCTGGTCCCACATCTAACCCAGCTGTTGCTCTTTTAAAAAACAATCTTAATGCTACGATTCCTGGAGGTCTAGCAGGCAATTTACAGGGTGGAATAGCACCCAATGGCGCTAGAATCCCACCCGGGACAACAGCTTCAGCACAAGTGACTGGTACCACAAGCGGTGGACCTGGAGGATCTGGCAGCGGCGGCGGTGCCAATACTTCTGACGATGACAAGGTATTTTCCTGGATTTTAGAACTCATGCATGGCCCTAATAAAGAACAAGCATTACTTGAATTAGGCAAGAAAAGAGAACAATATGACGATCTGGCATTGATACTGTGGTACTCTAATGGAGTAATGGCATGCTTATTACAGGAAATAATCTCTGTTTACCCTCTACTATCACCCCCTCAGTTATCATCAAGTGCATCCAATAGAGTCTGCAATGCTTTGGCATTATTGCAGTGTGTTGCATCTCACAACGAAACAAGAAATCTCTTTCTGAATGCACACGTTCCTTTATTTTTATATCCTTTTCTAAATACCTCGTCGAAATCGCGATCATTTGAATATTTGAGGTTGACATCGTTAGGAGTTATCGGTGCATTAGTCAAGAACGACTCACCAGAAGTAATCAACTTCTTGCTATCAACCGAAATCATTCCTTTGTGTCTTAGAATAATGGAGTTTGGCACTGAATTATCAAAAACTGTAGCTATATTCATTGTCCAGAAGATTCTAATGGATGATATGGGTTTGAACTATGTGTGTCAAACATATGAACGTTTCTTTGCTGTTAGTGCTGTGCTTGCTAATATGGTTAACCAACTAGTAGAACTGCCTGCAAATACGTCTTCACGACTATTGAAACATGTAGTGCGATGTTATTTGCGTCTCAGTGATAATTTAAGAGCAAGAGAGGCTTTGAGGCAGTTTTTGCCCGAGCCTTTGAGAGATGCGACATTTGCACAAAGTCTGCGAGATGATCAAGGAACAAAGAGATGTCTTGCTCAATTGCTAGTCAATCTTTCTGACAATTATGAATGAAATGCTATATATATATGCTAGGTGGAGCTGCGAAGTGTCAATGCAAAGTACGATGTTATGTGAATAGAATTCAAACAAGATAAAATGCAATTGTTTAGAAGGTTTATTTATTTGATTTTTTATAGTTATTATATAATATTGCCATGACATTGGTTTTGACAAGTTTTTTGCTGAGTTTGGCCAAGTGAAATTTCAACTTTCAAATTTCAAATTTCAAAACTGAAATTTCGGGACAGCAAGAAAGAAAACCTTAACAACTCATTTTCATGTCGGATCAACACCAACAACAACAGCAGGCTCGTGACCTTGTAACACAATTCAAGCGTAAAGGCTTGTTTGATCAGATAAGGCGGGATTTGTTTTCTGAGTTTAAAGACAGCGATGTAGATTCTGATCTGTTGTCCAAGATCCAGACCTGGGTTGACCAGAGCGTGCGTAATGACCCTAGTCTACTTCAAAAAGACCGTTCGAAAGCTGCTGTGATGATTGAAAAAGCCTTTACTAAAGAGAATCGCGATTCTATAGGCGCAGCACATATACTTGTTGATAATAAGACGGTAAAGAATAGAGACTTGGAGACTCGTATCAAAAGCGTGATTCAAGAATTTTATAATGAACAGAAAAGTACGGATAAAAGTGCAGATAAAATTACAGGGAAATAAGTCTTAGATTTGTTTTATTCTTTAGTCTGTGTCATTGTTATTACTTTTTATGTTCCTAGCTATAATGATCATGTGACTCGATAGCGCCGCACGGCGTCACACAATCTCGACTCAATGTTGACTGATTGCCTCGACTCGACTCAGATCCTTACCAAAACAAAAACTTGTATACTGAGATACACATTGATCACACAATGAAATTCCAGTATTTGTCACTCGCTTGTCTCTTGACTTCTATTGCTGCAGCTTCTCCTGTTTTTACTGGAGATGTCAGCAACCAACATGTCATTTCCAACAGCCAATCTGTCATAGAGGATGTTTCTATTGAGACCCATGAGAAAAAGCCTCTGGTTGACTCGGAAACTTTGCAAGAACTTCTCACTAAGGAAGCACTTTCCAAACGTGCTGCTGCCTTTTATAAAGCAGCTGAAGCTAGCGAATCAGAGTATGGTAATCCCACTAGAATCATTAGTTCTCCTGGTCATTACAAGACCATTGGCTATATCTTATCCACTCTACGATCTTTGGGCGGATATTACAAGATCAATGTACAACCTTTCACTGCTTCTTTTGGCAGAGTTAGGGAGTACAAGCTCAGTTTTGGAAGTGAAACTTTGCAGTCATCTTATTTGAGATTGACCCCTCCTACTCTCAATAATGAGCCTGTAGCTGGGCCTGTATATGTAGTACCTGAATATGGTTGTAATGCTGAGGATTTTGCAGAATTTCCTGAAGGTTCAGTTGCATTGATTAGCCGAGGAATCTGTGCATTCGATGACAAATCAGTGCTTGCTGGTAAGAGTGGTGCAATTGCAGCCATCTTCTACGATAACATTGACGAGGATGAGATTCCTTTGTTTACCTTGGGAGAATATACTGGTGACCAGGCTCCTTCTTTGGTGATTTCCAAGGCTGATGGTCTGAAATATGTGGATTTGATTTCAAGCGGCGAAGAAGTAGATGCTCTGGTTTATATTGATGCTACGATCAGTGGTATTAACACCTATAATATTGTTGCTGAGACAGTCTTAGGTGACAAGGACAACGTTGTAATGCTCGGTGGTCATTCAGACTCTGTTGAAGCTGGCCCTGGTATCAATGATGATGGTAGTGGTTCTATCAGTTTGCTGGAAATCGCTGTGCAGCTCTCACAGTTCTCTGTCAACAACTCTGTTCGATTTGCCTGGTGGTCTGCAGAAGAAGAAGGTCTTCTTGGATCCACATATTATGCTAATAATTTGACTCCTGAAGAGAATTCTAAAGTGAGACTATTTATGGATTATGATATGCTTGCATCTCCTAACTATGGATACCAGGTATATGATGCTAACAACAAGGATCATCCTGCTGGATCCCAAGAGCTGAAAGACCTGTATATTGATTACTACCTTGACCATGGCTATAACTACACACTTGTGCCATTCGACGGTCGATCAGATTACGTGGGTTTCATTACCAACGGTATCCCTGGTGGTGGTATTGCTACTGGAGCTGAAGGCCTCAAGACCCCTGAAGAAGTTGAAAAGTTTGGTGGAAAGGCTGGCATTCAGTATGATCCATGTTATCACGAGCTGTGTGATGATTTATCCAACTTGGACTATGAAGCCTGGCTTGTAAACACACAACTTGTTGCTCATTCAATTGCTACCTATGCCGAGTCTTTTGAAGGATTCCCCGAACGTCAATTGGATTCTGACAGTGTGACTATAGCCGAGACTAAGCCTGGATTCAAATACCGAGGCTCTCATTTGATTGTTTAGTCATTGAACTGATATTTTATAGAGTAAATAAATTTATCCACCAAATAGCTATATATCTGATATCTATGTTTTTTAGTTGTCTATCTGTCTATCTTAATATTTTTGTCAGTCAGGTATTCTTGCTTCAATTTTCAATTTTCAATTTTCTTGGACGCACCTTTTTCGCGTCGTCGCGTGCGGCTCGCTTCACTCACCCTGTTGTTTACTATCATCACCAATATCAAAACCAACATAAACATATACACAACATGGCGGACGAAAGACGACAGAGTTTACCGAGTATGGCAGATAATATTCAGATGATACGCTCAAAGCCTCGGCCTTCCAGAATGAGTCTAGTGCCATCACGAGGCATTCTTAAGCGACAAAGTACCTTGGCAACATTCCCTTTGCAAGATATTGACGAAAATAATACTGTAATAGGAGTAATGCCTGTTCCTAAAGAGTTGTCAAACCAGCCAAAAGAGAAAATAAGACCTCGTTTTTCTATGGCTGCAGCTCAGAGAAGAGTCAGCTTTGCGAGCCAGCGACTGGATATCTATGAGGCTGCTGCTGCTGTTGCCATTGAGAAACCACAGCCCACAAAACTGCCACCACCTCCAGTATCTCCAGTGAGGAGATCGCCTCGACTAGCTGAGAAAAGAGGTGATGTTTTTGAGCATTTTGAGCGGGATGTTTCGCCATCAAGATCCAAGAAACCGAGGAGATCATCACCGAGAAAATCACCTAGCAAATCGCTTGGCAAGTCAAACGACACTCTCATAAGTCTGGCATCTGATGATGATGACGATGGTGAACCTATGGAGGCGACAGAACCTTTTTTAATCCGGGCTGATCAGTCTCCTTTGAAGCCTCTGCCTTTTCCATCATTGGTTCCAACTATGGCTACTGCTAGTAAAGTTTTTGACAAAGAAAATAACCAGCCAGCACTGGAAGATGAGTCCGACATGTCTATGACGCTGACCAGTGTGTTGCCTACGAGCTGGTCAACTGTTGCTGCACCTATCGCTATGGTTCCTCCTCTCTCTTCCACAAGAACATCACAACATTTGACGTATGACATATCGCGAGAAATTCAACGGGATGCTAGAAAACCTTTGGAGTCACCAAAGAAAGTATTAATGCAGAGAATTGCTTCCATGAGTCCGCGTAAAGCGTCTATAATCTCTAATAGGAGCATGGATATGAGTATGGACATGTCTTTCACAAAACCTCTAAGCATGTCATTCAAGAGACTTAGCATGGATGAGGATGATTACGAAGAGAATGATGGAAGTGATATGGAGATTACGCGACGCTTCAGTGAGGTGGTGAGACAGACAGATGATAATAATCATGATGAGGATCTGGACAGTGACATGGAGCTGACTAAAGCAGTGGTTCCAACTTCTGCTAATATAGAATTTCATACAGGCTCTGATACTGATGGTGATAGTGAGAGCGGTGATGATATGGAAATGACTAAACCCATCAAGGCCCATACAATGAACCAACAACAGCTACCGCCTCCTGAGCCATTAGAATCCCCAGAATCATCAGATATGGAGATTACCAAACCAATACAGCATACTGCAACGCTACCAGAGGCTCATGAATCAGAAGTTTCAGAATCAGAAGCGTCAGAAATGGAGTTTACAAAACCAATGAGCCCTATGGCTGCAGAGCTTGAAAATGCTGCAGTTGAAAATCCCCTTGAATTCCAATCTATAGAGCTTACTCACGAAGATCAGGCGAACATGTCTGTTCATGATGAAGCTGACCTGACAATCACCAAGAGTTCCCCGATCCTGGAGGCAACTGTAACAAACACTTTGCATCAGACCTCATCTACTAGTATCAGCTCTTCACCTTCTATACCATTGAATAGCCAGGTTCCTCTTGTTACCCGTACTCAGGATATTGTTAGAGCACGCTCTGTCAACGATGTTGGCTACAACAATATTACTATCGACGAGTTTCTATCGCAAATAAGAATTGAATTTATGGATGGCTTTCTGAAAAGAAGAAGAAATGGTTCATCGTTTGGAATTACTTCAATGGCTCCAATACCGCGTAACAATGTCTCAGAACCAGAATTTTCCGACTATGTTGTCGCTTCCGCAACTCAGCTTCTGCTTTTTAACATGTACGAATTCGCTTGTCGAGAAATGAAAAAGGACAACCAGACTGTAATGGACAACTTTACACAATGGGAAATGGATGTCAGAGATGACAACCCTGTGTTATTCAAGGAGTTTGTTGACGCCTCTCCTGCTGCTAAACAGCTTATGTCGTCTCAATTCCAGATACTGAAAAGTTATTCTCGGCAAGAAGCTAGAGGTGCTTGGTATGAATGGCGACGACAGCTTACTAAAGAATTGAAGAAAGAACTAGACAGAAACTTGCATAAGATCCAGGGAGACATGCGGGATATCATTGCCCCAAAACTGGATACTGTTACCACGAGATATGACCAAGCTCTGAAACAGAAAGCCTCATTAAAGAATAAAATCATGCACGCTAAACAGAAACTCGACTCGTTGAAGACCAGGTCATCTATTGAACTGCAACAGGAGAAGACTGCAGTTCGACAGTTACAGAGGGAGGTGATTAAGCATAGAATTGGTGTATCTGAGGCTCAAGAAAGTTTGGAGAAACTTACGAACGAAACTGAGGCACTCGTACTTGAAGGTAGTGAATTACAGAAAGAAGCTAGGCATTTTGAAGAGGACCTAATTCCTGAGAAAGAAAAAGTTAAGGCATCTCTAAAAGAATCAAAGACTGTCGATGTCAGCTCTAAGAGAAAAGACTTTGAAACACTTCTTCATTGCAGCTTATACAAGCGAGTCTGGTATGATTACAAGACCAATTCTATTGATTTATTATACAGTGATGGTCTCACTGTTTGTTTGAACAATTCAGGTGTGGTTTCTTTAAGTTTGAAAAGTCTAAAGGTTGATGACCAAGTTCAATTGGATATTCTGGAAGCTATTTATCGATTGTTAGCACAGGACCTTGAAAACAACCATAAAAATTTATCTGTGGAGGCTAAACTAGCATATATCAACAATTCTTGGCTCAAAGCCCGAAAGTTTGCCAATTCATTGTTGCGGTTTTCAGTAGTGTTTGATCCTCGTGTCGATATATCTAACAAGGAACTTCGACTCAACATGGATTCTACAGAAGACACAGGCAAGAGCACATTCTCAACAGAAATATATGTGCAGCTGGATCAACTGGATTCCGTTTCTGCTCATAGTTCCTTGAAATCTTTCGGTGATATAAGAAGTGGATCCTTAGATGATGTTCTTGAGAGAATTCTTCAAGAAGACAAGCTAAGTAAATAAGTGGATTAGAATACATGTATTTATATCTGAGAGAGAAAAGTCTATGCTCCTAGAAAAGATTTTGTATTTGTGTCTTTTGTTTTTTTAATTTACATGTTTGTCGGCATGCCAGGGTAGCCAGATTCCTGAGCAATAAGTTCATAGTAGCTAAAGACGCCAGTGGTTCCGACAATAAGCATTGCAGCAATACCAGGGGATCCAAGGATATCGAAGGCAAACATGAGAAGACCGACGATGGCTCCACCTACGCTTGCAGCGACAGGGATTACTTTGGTAAGTTCTTTAGTAGCAGAGACGTCTCGTCTGCCAGCCAAAGAAATGCCCTGCACTTTGAATGTTTTAGCAACGTCCTTAGGAGCAGTTCCGGAGACTTCAGTCCAGTTTCTGGCGAAAAGAGTTGTAGAGACTACAAGGAACAATCCGTAGACAATGGTTCGAATAGGATCCCACAAAGCATCTTTCAAAGAGAAAGGAGGCTGAAGGAAATAGGCAAGGCCACTGACAGCGTAGAGCTGAGGAGTACCTTGACGAGATTCCCAGGTGCCAATCAGCCTTACAACAAAGTTGTAGGGGAAAAGATTGTAGAGAGCAACACTGACAAGGAAAAGATTTGCAGTAATGATGGTGACAATGTAAACCGGAAGACCGCCGGTGTAGAAAAGTCGGATAGGGTAAGAAGAGGTCTGAGCTCGAGATTTGGTAGACTTGATAGGCAGTTCAGCTCGGAAGTTCAAAAGATACACAGCAATCCCGAAAGTCAAAATTGCCGCGTAAAGATCAAACAAGTTGGGCAAATGGGATCTATAAAAGCTCTCTAGCATGGCAGTTTTGAAGTTTCGTGTCCATAGCATATGACCGAAGGAGCTGACACTTCCTAGGAGTTCAGATCCTCGGCCATTGTGCAAAGTTTGCCAGCTTAAACTAAATGCTCTCCAAGCGACAAGTTGGCAGATATGCACAACTCCAAAGAAGGTGACACCTGAGCCAAAACCGTAGCCTTTCTCCAGGATTTCAGATATAAGAATCAAAACTACAGCACCACCAATCAGCTGTAAAGCGATCCAGAAAATTCCACTGGTACCAAGTTCTTGGGGAGAACCGTAGGCACCGCTGAAAATGACGGCAAAAGCTTCGGCAATGGCAAAGAAGATGGCCAGCAATTTCTGAGAAGATTGGAACAAGACTCTGTCCGAAGCCAATTCGAAGTTGACATCGATCCATTGATTGCCTCCAAGAATCTGTAGAATGAAGCCAGCACTCAAAATAGGTAGAACACCGAGTTCAAGTAAAGATCCTCTTGTAGAGGCGAACACGGGTCTAATCCAATATAAAGGATCATTAGGAAGAGGAGCGTCACCTAAAGTTGCTCCAGCTTTTGAGCCATAAAGAGGAAGTTCACTCATGACGTAATAGAGAATACCAGAGCATACAAACCACAGGAGTTTCTCATCATAAGCAGCTTTTTGCAAGGGTAATTCAACCTCAGGCAGTATAGGCAGAAAAGGCTTAACGAGGTCAAGGAGCCGTACTAAGAATGTTAGTGGTTGTTTGTGGGGGCACAATAATTGAGATAACGAGAGAAGTAGAGCCACAAATAGAAGCTGTTTTAAAATTTTAACATTCAATTTTTTGTTCAACCATTCAACAGCTATATATTCAGCATTTTTAATGTTTTTTTAGCAACAGGATTGGTCTTAAGCTTGAGTTGTTGGAGTATGTCACAGATAAACGGCATCAGCTATAGATGAAGCACAATAAACAGATCAAAGCCATCGCTTTGAAACCCTTTCTACACAAAAGTTCTCTCTATATTCTCTATATCTTCTAAGACTCACTTCAGTGGTCCAGTCATATCTACTCACATCTTCCACTCATTGTTATCGTCTTATGGCGTGCAAACAAACTCGGGCAACCAAAATTCAGGGAGGTTGGAATTTTTCAGATCGTCATAACCCGGACCCACAAATACGCTTATCACCATCTTCACTAATACCACGATTGGCGGAGAATCTACTTCAAGTGATCCATCATATATCAAAGATACGAACGGCAATCAGGGGTTACTTTTTTGTCCTTTATTTTGTACAATGCCACAAGAGCTCGATATCGCGCCAGATACACATATAAACTATGATGACGCTGTGGATTACTGGTCTTCAGTACCTGCCACAGTGGACGGAGTACTAGGAGGCTTCGGGGCTACTCAGATCCCTAAAGTCGATGTCGTGGGATCTCATGCATTAATTAAACGGTTACTAAACTCTAATTCTCGATTTAGTAGTGTGCCTGAAGATCAGAGATTAGGGCTCGATATCGGTGCCGGGATCGGCAGAGTCACATTGAACGTGTTGTCGAAAGCGTGTTCCAAAGTGGACTTGGTTGAGCCTGTACAACAATTTATTGAGGAAGCACATAAAGAATTGTCACAATTAAAAAGTGAAGGTAAAATAGGGGAGCTTTATTGTATTGGAATGCAAGAATTTGTACCTGAAACTGCCAAATATTGGTTGATCTGGTGTCAATGGTGTGTGGGCCATTTATCTGATGAAAACCTGGTCAAGTTCTGGAAGCGATGTATCAATGGATTGCAACCCAATGGTCTTATTGTTGTCAAAGAAAATAATTGCTATATAAAGGACGAGTTTGATGATACCGACTCGTCTGTGACTCGTACAGATGAAAAGTTCCGAGAATTATTTGACAATGCAGGCTTACATCTACTTTTCCATATCAAGCAGACAGGTATGCCAAAGAATGTTTACCCTGTAACAATGTATGCATTAATACCGAAATCTCGGTTAGAAAGTGTTAGTAATTGATACAGTAGAAAATAGATTAGCATAAATGGATTAATTAAATTAAGTTGAATAAATAGTATATACATATTGAATGTAGATATTAGGGATATTACAAAGAAAAATCACTCATAAATCGCACATTAAAATACTAAAGTTAGAAATCATTTCAAAAATTCAATTATTTTGGCATGCTTTTATTCAGATAGGAGCGAAAGACGATGGCTTGATTTTTCAACATTATAGTTTCAGTTGAACTATGCATAATTGGATCATCATGATAAAAGCACATACACATTAGAGAGCTTCTTCATACTTACTTTTTTTCGTTGTTTTTCATGCAATTACTGAAATTTCCAGTTGGGTCCTTCTGATGTAGCATAGCAACGAAACTCATTACTGAGCCCATTACCATGTTCAGGTAGAAATGTAGTCATCTTGGTATCTGGATATACTTTCTGAATGATATCTTTCATTCGCTCACCAGTACAAACAATGGCTTTATATTTTGAAGAATGCTTGGGATTTAACAACCATCTTGCTGTAATAGCAGCTTTGGTTTGACAATCTGACGAAAGAAATGGCGGATCAATAAGAACTCTGTCAAATCGACCTTTAAGTTCTTTCGGCAGCTCAGTTGGTCTGGCAAAGTCATAATGTGCGAATCTGGAACCAGCAAGTAATTTGAAACGATCATCGAATTCTAAAAGATAAACGTTTTTTAAGAACAAAGCTTTTCGTTGTGGTTTTTCTGAAGCTTGTGCATATACCAGTTTTTTCAGCATGGCATATACAGAAGGAGCACTAACAATAATAATGTTGGTGTTCTCGTCAGCATCATCAAACAATTCTCTAGCCAATACTTCGGCAGTATTGTCACTATACCAAAACTGTGATAGGTTCCAATCTTCAGTAAACAATTCAATCCCTTGAGGGTTTTCAGAGTCATCGACATCTTCACGACCATCATAGTCGGCTTCAGCCTGAGCATTCAACTTTTCAAACTGAGCTTTCCGTGCGTTTTGTTCGCTTAGAAAGTCATTCAAAGCAGCCAAAGACGAAGCTGAGAGTTGGATCTCATCTTCAGAGTCTGACATTGTTTTGTTTTCGGTCGGCAAACAGCCGTTATGGTTGTAGCTGCAGGAAGAAAACTTTTTTTCCAGAGGTGAAACTTTTTTTATAGTGAGAATCTGTAGGATGGTGCGGCTGTGTCAAAAAGCAGCGATACCAACAATGGACGATAATATCGCTAAGAACGTCTAGAAAGAGCAAATTTGAAGCTCTAAGTTTATGCAGAGTGTGGAATGATATTGGGTGAGTATTTATAAAGTTGTAGATCCGTAGACCATGAATGTAGATTGTTGTGAAGATCTGATCTGATCTGATCTGATGATCTGGAAACTGTGGATCTTAAGCAGACTTTAGCAGTCTCAAGCCGCCTAAATGAGCTCCTTTTCGATTGGATAGGCTTTACCTTACAGGGGCATCTCTCAACGTTTCAGCCGTTGTAGGCGACGAATCATCTAAAGCATCCTGCAAAATGAGTCTGTGCTCGGTTCCTTCTTCGTCAGTATACACAACAATACCCATAGAGTTCACAGATATATGCGGCTGAATAGTCTGCCAAACTTTGGGCTTAACCCTTGTTCGTGGCAAGTCGGTGTATCCAACGAATTCCAGTGATTGGCCAGGCTTGGAATCAAAAGGAGGATCTACCAGTTCAACAACATCGTTCTTTTCAGCAGCTAGAACCATTGCTTCTGAGACAACTCCTCTCAGCTTAGAAGGCTTCAAGTTACAGACCAAAATTACATGTCTGTTCAGCAGTTTTTCCTTGGCAATTTTGCCCACAAGCCCAGAACAGACCGTTCGCGGCTGTTCGTCCTGGCCCAAAGAAATGGTTGAAACATAAAGTGATTGAGCATCAGGATGCAATTCAATTTTCTCAATCAGACCTACTTTGAACAAAACAGAGGCTGGAGAGTGAGAGGTGGTGGTGTCATTTTCGGCCACCGACGAATAGCAATGAGCAAGCTTTGTAGGACCCAGAAATACGTTGCTAGTACATCGATATGAAGGGCTGAGAAATTTCAATGGAGAACCCCTGATTTGCCGACAAATAAAGTTTAGATTTAGATTTAGGTTTAGAGCCATATGAAATGATATTATGTGCTGCTGTGTTTGTTGTTAAAGCATTGTAGATTTGAGTTGCACTCAGATGAGATAGGTATGGAGGCACGGAGTACCCTCACGTGACTTGCTCACGTGACTTGCTTGTCTAAAAGATGACCCAGCTCCTCACGGTCTCAATGTATGCGTTCACTACAAAATATTTCTATGGTCGTATTGTGAGATACTTTACTATGAATTGCAGGTATATTTTCTGAATATGGGTTTTGTAGATACTGGGTCGGTTTAAAGATATGTCATGTCAAGTACAAGTTAGGCAGAGATGATGCTGTCAGTCACCCATATTAGAGCATATTCATAATGTCACTATTGACAATTATGTTTCTAACAAGTTCTTAATTTCAGATATTTTCTATTTCACAATGGTTGTCTTTTTTTTCAAAGTACCAGTATTATGCGCTACTTTTGCCGGTATGTGTGTGTATATTTGACGTAAAAGTTTAATTAACTAGAGGCAATTGATTCGGGCAGCGTACATTGTAAAGTGGCAGTGCAATATTAACAAGTATCACTATATTTTCTATCTAATAAGTTGATTTCTTTTTTGTTCTTGTTCTTGTTCTTGTGCTTTTGTTTTTCTTGTTCTTTTATTTTTGCCTTTATTTTTTGTATTGAATTTAAGGTTCAAGTATTAATAGCCCGTTCCAAGTACTTAGTTCCCCGTCTTTACAGACCGTGACACAACATAGTTTGGTCAAAGAAAACCGGGGTACAAACTAACATGCCGGTATTTTGCTCTGTCATTAAAGCCGTTCTCGGATTTAAGCCTATCTGTTTTTGTTCAGTCGTCAGAATGTCGGAGACCGATATTGCAGTCTGGTGAAAAAAAGCAAACATGATTTTGTCCCGCAATGATCAGATAATTTTCTTACGGCAGGAGGTTTAAAATTCAGGTGACACGGAAAGTCAATTAAGAAGCGGTAAAAAAACAAAATAAAAACTAGTAAATGAGATTTAAGTATTAGTCATGGTAATAAATATCTTATTACATTATTTCAAAAAAAGACAATTCTTGTAGAGCACCTTAAGTCCGCCATTATTGTTTCTTGGTGACATTTCTTTTTGACCGGACCGAGCCCGATTTGGCCTGGCCATGCGACGGCAACACTTTTCTTATTTCTTGGTCTCATTTTCCAACATTTTCATTTCAAGTGGTCTTCTCGGCATCTTTCTTTCTACCTACCACAACCACAACTAAAAAGTTATTTTTTTGAATAATGCCGGCATTTGAAGACGTGTTTTCCCTTCAAGTGTTCTTCTTGGTATTCCGAGAAACCTTGGAAACTGCTATTATTGTGTCCGTACTTCTTGCATTTGTCAAGCGAGGATTCAAACAACCCAGGGCATCATTACCAAGAGCTGACAGTATTGACAGCACAGAGGATGCCCAGGATGCATTGGAATCTGCAAAAAATCTCGAGCTTTATAAGACTCTAAGAACTCAGATTTGGGTAGGGTGCCTCTTAGGTCTCGTGATCTGTATGTTTATTGGTGGATCGTTTTTGTATGCATTTTATTCCCTCGGTAAAGATCTTTGGAATTCCACTGAAAAACTATGGGAAGCTACATTTTCGATTTTGGCTAGTTTAATGATTAGTGTCATGGGTTTGGCCATGATTAGAATCAACAAGATGAAGGAGAAATGGAGAGTCAAGTTGGCAGAAGCCATTATTCAAACCCATCATGGCAAAGGTAGATGGGGTTTACGATATTTGTCAAGAAAATACGCCTTGGCCATTCTACCTATGATCACCAGTTTAAGAGAAGGTTTGGAAGCTATTGTGTTTGTTGGTGGCATTGGCATCAACCAGCCTGTTTCTTCATTCCCTCTGCCAGTTGTCACAGCTTTAGCTTGTGGCTGCTTTGTAGGATGGTTGATGTATAGAGGAGGCAATACCGTCAGGATACAATATTTCATGATTGGTTCCACTTGTTTCTTATACTTGGTGGCAGCCGGCCTGTTTTCCAGGGGTGTCTGGTTCTTGGAATTACAAGGGTTTATCAACAAGGTTGGTTATGACCCCAGTGAAAACGGATCTGGTCCCGGATCATATGATCGATCTCAGTCTGTATGGCATGTGAATTGTTGTAACCCTGAAACCGATGGTTTATGGATGATTTTCAATGCACTTTTAGGTTGGCAAAACTCTGCGACATATGCTTCTATCGCTGCCTATAACTTATATTGGTTGACATTGATTAGTGTGATTTTCAGCAAGAAATACAGAGAAGATAATGATGGATATATTCCATTGATTCCTAGGTCTTATCAGGACAATATTAGAAGAAGGAGAGCTGCTAAGAGGGCCGCTGCTTTAGCACATAACGCTACAGGGGAAGATACAGAGCATCTTATTCGAACAGCAACAGACATTTACACCCATGGTGATCAAATTGATGGTACTGTGGGACGTATGTCTCATGAATCTGTGGATAGTAATTCTCCTCTGATAGTATCAAGGGGTTGATTTTAAGATAGCATTCAATATTACTAGTCCATGTACCAAAAATCAAAACAATTCAATCCAATTGATAAAGCTAATAATATAAATCTAAAAAAAAAGTAAGCAGAATTAGTAGAGGCATAAAATACACGCAAGTTACGCAAGTCACGCTGATTGATCAACAGGAAATTCCACAGAAGCACTAAGACATGTGATAAAGTCGTCATCTGCGGTATATGCTCGAGCAAAAGCAAGATATTTGCCAGGAGGAATTTCATTAGGCAATTCGATTACTTTAGTTAGATCAAGATCTCCTGCTTTGATAGGGCAGGTCATGTTGACATTCTGTAGCTGCTCGCAAAGATCCATTGTTTGCTTCAACAATCGAATATAACCATATCTAACGTCTATATCGACATAAGCACCTTCGGTAATATCTACATTCAAAGTGCCTGCAGCCTCAATGGTGAGATTCTGGCCCTTAGCAGGAGGATTAGGGTCAATATTGACATATTTAATCTCCAATAGTTGATCATATTCAGCGTCGCAAATTTCAGCAGGGGATACTCCAGGTACAGGTTTAGAATCTAAAGCATGTAAACCTGACTGGTCGTGAGATGTAACGGCGTCTTTTATAGACTCTTTAAGTTGATTAAGCTGCCAATTGAAGCTAGCAGCCATACAAGTAGATGCCATTAAAGTGGCAGTAGTAATAGAGATAAAACGCATAATGGAAAATACTAAGACTAATAATAAGATCAATTAAAAAAAAATGGTTGTTTGTTTGTGGTAACCAGGTAAAATAAAGATATCTTTTGAAGCAAACAGAAAGCAAGTATAATGGTCGGTCGGAGTTGTTGGTCGGCGGCGGCTTCATATTCTAAAAAACAAAAAAACAAAAAAATAAAAAAACAGTAATAGTATTAGTCAGCTTTACAATAAGATTACGTCATCATTTTTATAACTCGGTATTTCCATCATTAAAAAGCTCTTTTTTTGAAAAAAAATATCTACGTATAAATATTATTATCTTATTATATATAATTAGATTAATATATCCTAATTTATATTCTTTGTCGGCGTTTCATACCCTCTTCTTCTTCTTCTTCCTCTTCTGCTTCTCATCTCTGTCGTCAACTCTTTCTCCCCGCTTCGATTCTTCCGACCGACCAACCTTCAGTCCCACCTCTTACACTTATACCAGTTTTCGAGATATCATGTTACGCAAAGATAATACAGAGGGTCTACTTGGGTCACCTATTCCCGAGAAATCGGCAAGAAAAGCGAAAAAAGGAATATTTGCATGGTGTTGGGCCATGTTTGTGCGGTAAGTAGCCATACCACATGGATTGTGTTGCATCATGGCACATGTTCTCAAATCAATAGTAAGATCTGACGAAATTCAATCTTTACGACTTCCATGGATTTCCTCGGCCTTTTAAACTAACGTCAGATTCACTGTCTATTATTGTATATTCCTATCAATATTTACATGTCCTTTGAATCAGCCTTGGAATAAAGAAGAAAGTAATATTGGATGTTACTCTGGTACATTATGTTCTGGAATTCATTCTACTTACGATACTTTATCTCCTATTGTAGGACCGGTAATTAGTCCTTATTATACAAAGTATGCCAAGTCATATGTCGATTACTCTGTTGAGAGATCACAGCCTCTTGTAGGCAACATCGCCGAAGTTTATTATGTCATCAAACCTAAAGTACAACGTGTTGGCAATGCAGTTGCTATTAAAGCTAAACCCTTGACAGATAAAATTTCGGTGAAATTGAGTCCTTACTTACAGGCAGTTAGAGATCATAATCAGAAATATCTGGGTCCTGTTGCTGAACATGTTCACCAGGCTTATGACAACGTATACCAACATGTATTTGTTCCCCTTTCTGAGAAATCAAAGCCTCATTTTTTGCAAACCAAGGAGTACACTTTATCTACTGTAATTCCTTCAATTAGAGAATACTCGAGTGTTTTGTTTCATCATATCAAAATCTATTCCTATCAGCTTTGGTTATGGTTGGATGCTCATGTTTCTACAAAAGCTGTAAAAGCTTACAAAGATAACATTGAGCCTCAGTTTACCAAGATTTACAGTCAGGTCATTCAAAACCAGGGTAAAATTGCTGGAGAGACTGTTTCTGTGGATGTTAACGATATTCCTTCTACTTTGACAACTGATAAAATCACTGTAACAAGTGTTGAGGAGTCAGTATATTCAATTCTACCTACTGGTGAGCCCGAAGTTAATTTGGAAGGTTCTCAAGATGTTGAGGAGAATGTCTATTCAGTTTTACCTGTCGGTGAACCTGCAGTTAATATTGAAGGTGATCAAGAATCAGTATACTCAGTTTTACCTGTAGGTGAACCTGCAGTTAATATTGAAGGTGATAAAGAATCGGTATACTCAGTTTTACCTGTCGGCGAACCAGAGGTTGTTGTTGATGGTTACATTACCAGCAAGCCAAGTCCTGTTCCTACACCAGCAGCTCTAGAAAAGACTTCAAAAATGGAAAACGAACTTCGATACTGGCAAGGAATGATCGACCATACTGTTAATGAGGCTCTTACGACTTTCTTGGAGGATTGTGAAGAACAGAAACTCCAAATCACCGAAAAGATGAAGCCAAAGTTCACTGAATTGTTACAAGGTCTTCAGAAAGTGCAAGCAGGTTCGGTGAAAGAGCTATCTATACTCGTCAGTAAGATCCCAACCGGTTTAGAAGAAAAAGGCTCAGAAGAAGAAGCTTCAAAGGACTTTTCCATCACCCCAGATACTATTCAGGTAGAATTTGGAACTCGAGCTGAAGCCTTACGAGATGGTGCCCTAGCTGTCAGAGATTATTCCAAAGAAATTGCTCAAGAAATTGTAGACGTTACGGAAAACCTACGACGATCTACACTCGATGTATTGGATGAGTTTGCCGAGGTTTCTATCGGTGAAGTCGGTCGAAATCTTGTCAGAATCAATAGCAAATTCGGTGCACATACTATGCCTGATTGGCATGACTGGAAAGAGTTTAAACTTTTGAAGGATAAAATCTTTGATGGCCGACAAGAGATTATTGATCATGAGGTTAACATGGCAGATATTAATAAGCTTCTTAAAGAAGCCCAAGAAACGGCAAATGTTCTCGTATCAGAAGCAGCTTCGATTTTAAGTGGATTAAAAGGTAAATCTAGCTTTATTTTCCAGCAGCAATTATCCAATAAAAATAAGATATTGGAACAAGCAGGTGCTCAACTAGAAGATGAAGAGCCAGAAGATGCTATTTTCTATGAAGAATTAGAAGATGAAATCGAGCCAGCACCAGAAGAGCCTACAGCTGAATTTGAGCCAGACACGGAGCTGGCAGAAGATGCATTTGGGAATGATGAGGAAGTAGAGCATATTACAACCACCAGTACGTTGATAAGGTATGAAACTATTGAAAATGAGGAGTCTGAACCAACGGTTATGCCTTCAGCAGAACCACCAGAAGATGCCTCAATTGAGCAGCCAACAATCCGTCATTCTGAGTTGTAGAATCTCTTTTTTCAGGCGAATTATTATTCTAACTATTTTCAAGTTGTGGCTTTGATTATTTTTTAAAATGAGAAATTCAAACTTAATGAGCAGTTTATCAAAACTGTATGACAGTCTAACGAAATATTTTCTCTTTATGCCTAGGAATAAATATAATACCAAAAAAATACATATATTAGGCCAGACTTAACAAGCACTAATATGTTATTGTGTGGTGGAATAATCAAACTCACTCGTTGTACAGAAATTACTATTATCTGGAGAATGTCTCTTGCCTCATGAGGAATAAGGTTGCAGGGCTACTGTCAGTTGTAAATTAATTGTAAAGAGATTAATTGGTCTTGGATTTGTTTATTATGAAGTTTATGAATCACTAGGTGGTTTATTGTTGTTGTTATTGCTTGATTCTTGATCTGAAGAATACAATATGACCATTATCAATTATTATCTGATATTGGTAGCACAATGCTTCACCTTATCCTTGGCTATGTGGAGACATAGTTGGATCACCGGTGAAGCTTGTCATCATGCTGCTACTTTCAGCTTCAATGATTGCAATGTAGAGGACCTTAAATGTCTTTGTAATAATGACAATTACTTAGCAACGGTCGCTAATTGCATCAAGGTATATTCCAATGATTCAATTGAAACTGATGAGGCCTGGGATCATTTCTCAGAAAGCGTTTGTAGTATTCATGATGCTAAAATTGCCGATGATAAATATCAAGCAGCTTCACACTATTTGACGTCAGCTTCTATGCAAGATGCTCCAGCAAATGCTTGGACAAGTGGTCCTGCTACTGAACCAATTGATATTACTGCTGCTACTTATTATGCTACATATAAAGCAGTTTGGCAGTTTCTTCGTGAAAAAGATATCAGCGCTTGGATGGGTAGTTTCCTGGTAGCTTGGTGGCTTATTGTGATTCTTGTTTGTACCCTGGCCAATATGTGGACATATATTAGAATACGGTTTTATTCTTTGGAATCTACAATGGCTCGTCCTGGCAAAGTGGCTATATGGTGGCAGAAGTATTTCAGTATACCTGCATTGTTCGGTTTTAAACATATGATCAAACTACAATTCATTGGAATGAGTTTTATGATTCCTTTAAGATCTGATGTCATTGTTATAACAATATATTTCATTCTGAATGTCGTTTTCGACGTTGTTGGATATACGTTTCTTGCCAATAATCCGTTATATCCTACCCATTGGAAGGAAATGTTAAGATATGTCTCTGATAGATCAGGTATTATAGGTGTGATTCAATTGCCGTTGCTCACGCTATTTGCTTTGAGAAACAACTTTCTCATTTGGATAACTGGATGGTCATATTCTCAATATAATACTTATCATCGAGCTGTGGCCAGGATTACGTATATGCAGTTTATAGTTCATTCAGTGACTAAGCATATCTTTTCCGCTTCTTATGGTGCTTCTTTGGTAAAGTACTTTTATCCGTTGCCTTATTATCGATGGGGTGTAGCAGCAATGTTTCTTATGGCTATAATGATTGGTACCGGTGCGTTTCGGGCCAAGATTTATGAGCTTTTCTTAAGACTACATATCTTGTGTGGTATTGCTGCTTATATATGCACGCTTTACCATTTGAAAGGACTCGGATATAGACAAACTGTATACGTTTCTTTTGGTCTCTGGGCAGCTGATTGGGTTATTCGACTTGGTAGAATCATGTTCTTGAACTTTGCTTTGATCTTAGCACCAGCTCATGGATCCAAGAGAACTTCATATGCTAAAGTCAGTGTCTTAGGGGGAGATGTCGTAAATGTCAGAATCCGTACCACAGTGGCATGGGCTCCTAAACCTGGTCAATATATCTTCGTCCATATCAATAGGATCAGGTTCTGGGAAGCACATCCATTTTCGGTTCTAGGGCCTTCAGAAGACGGAGAATCATTTCAATTGCTTTGTAAAGCACGTGGTGGAATGACCAAAAAGTTTTGTCAATACTTGATTGATCATGGAGCCGATGACAAGCATCCTATGGAAAGATCTGTGCTTGTAGAAGGTCCATATGGTATCCATAGTCCTTTGGAAAGATACAATGATGTTCTACTAGTGGCAGGAGGTGTGGGAATCACTGGGATATTTCCATATGTCGAATATATGCTTAGTCTGAAGGATATTCATATGCCTAATGTCTGGTTTGTATGGGCAGTGACAAGCCATAGTGATGCCAAGTGGATTGAAGATAGAGTGGAAAGAATAGCGCGGCAAGGAAGCATACGAATGGACATTTATGTGTCTAGCTTGAAGCAACAAGGAATCAAATCGACGCAGTCTTTGGCCACTGTCACTTCTTCGACTTCATCTACGGTTTATCCGGAAGCGAATTTCAGTGCGATATCGGTGGTATCTCAAGACACAGCGGCGGCGGCGGTAGTTTCACGAAGCCAGCAGCCACAGATTTCAGAGAAGGAGAAAGAGAAACAGAAACCTGGAGTACCTGAGAAACCTGAAAGATTGCGAACATCACAGAACTCGTTTAGATTTGGTGAAAAGTTTGGTGAAGAAGGCAAATCATGGCACATGCATGTTAGTGGAGGGCGGCCTGATCTGCCGGCTATCATGAGAGAGTTTTTCTCATCTGCCAGAGGAGGAGCAGGGGTTATTGGCTGTGGGCCACCAATTATGATGGACATGATTCGTCAGAATACCTGTCGATACTTGGATCTGAATGAACATGGACGAGTGGATTATTATGAAGAAGCTTATTCATGGTGAATGATGACATGAACTATTTTGATTATATAAAGGAATAGCTAAATAACTAACGGATTCCAGTTTTAATAAAACAGAATAATGCAAGAATAATATATTATTATTTGGCTTGGACTTGATGTTGCCATGCTTGCTTGGTACTGATAGCTGCTAGCTGCTCGGGGCTCGGAGCTCGTATAGGTCGTACAAAGTTTACCCTACTTTCACGTGAAAAATTCGAGCACCTGAAAAAAAAATATATTCCAAACTTTGCACACACGTTTTACACTTCCTACATAACATTTATTCTCACATACAAATAAACAACAACCATGTCTAATTACAAGGTTGCTGATATCAGTCTTGCTGCCTTTGGCCGAAAGGAAATCGAGCTTGCCGAAAATGAAATGCCTGGTCTTATGGAAACTAGAACCAAGTACGCTGAGGTTCAGCCCCTGAAAGGTGCTAGAATCGCTGGTTGTTTGCATATGACCATTCAGACTGCAGTTTTGATTGAAACTTTGGTTGCTCTTGGAGCTGAGGTTACTTGGTCTTCTTGTAACATTTTCTCTACTCAGGACCATGCTGCTGCTGCAATTGCTGCTGCTGGTGTCCCTGTGTTCGCCTGGAAGGGTGAGACTGAGGAGGAGTACATTTGGTGTATTGAACAGCAGCTCAAGGCTTTCAAGGACGGCAAGAAGTTGAACTTGATCCTTGATGATGGTGGTGACTTGACTTCTTTGGTCCATGAGCGATTCCCTGAGATGTTGGACGGTTGTTTCGGTCTTTCTGAAGAAACCACTACTGGTGTTCACCACCTTTATAAGATGTTGAAGGATGGTGCTTTGAAGGTTCCTGCCATCAATGTCAATGATAGTGTCACCAAGTCCAAATTCGACAACTTGTACGGCTGTCGTGAGTCTTTGATCGACGGTATCAAGCGAGCTACTGACGTCATGATTGCTGGTAAAGTCGCTGTTGTCGCTGGATACGGAGATGTTGGTAAAGGTTGTGTGTTGGCTCTTCAAGGCATGGGTGCTCGAGTCTTGGTTACCGAGGTCGACCCCATCAATGCTTTGCAAGCTGCTGTTTCTGGTTACCAGGTTGTTCCTATGGAAGAGGCCAGCAAGGTTGGTCAAATCTTCGTTACAACCACTGGTTGTCGAGATATTATCACTGGTGAGCATTTCTCCCAGATGCCCAATGATGCCATTGTTTGTAACATTGGTCACTTTGATATTGAAATCGACGTTGCATGGTTGAAGGCCAATGCTGAATCTGTTGTCAACATCAAGCCTCAGGTCGACCGATTCCAGATGAAGAGCGGCCGACATATTATCTTGTTGGCTGAAGGTCGACTTGTCAACTTGGGATGTGCTACTGGACATTCTAGTTTTGTTATGTCATGCTCTTTCACCAACCAGGTTCTTGCTCAGATTGCTCTGTTCAACTCCAACAACAAGGAATTCCGAGAGAAATATGTTGAGTTCAGCAAGAGTGGACCTTTCGAAATCGGTGTCCATGTTTTGCCCAAGATTCTGGACGAAACCGTTGCTAGATTGCACTTGGATCACCTTGGTGTCAAATTGACCAAGCTCTCTCCTGTTCAGTCTGAATACCTTGGAATTGCTCCTGAAGGTCCTTACAAGGTTGACCATTACCGATATTAAGTTATTGAATTAGACTTTGTTCTGGTGTCTTTGTAAATATGCTTCAACCGCATGACCAGTGAGAAACCAATGCTGGTCCATATATTCTCAAAAGAAAGAAGAAAACTAATCTTGGCTTTTCAGTCGGATTTAATGAAGATTTTGTGATTATTATTATTATGAAATTATATATGTATGTATTTAATGAACCTCAACGGTTTTTGTGATTTTTTCGGCAAAGTTTTTTGTCTTTTTGTCTTTGGTTTTTTGTTTTTTGTCTTTTTTGTCTTTTTTGTCTTTTTCAACACTTCCGTCCATCCATACCTGCCTAGTTCTATTTCTATTTCTGGCAACAGCCGTTCTAGCCCCCTTCCAGCTTCCGACACCCAGCCAAACCTCAAGTTGCCATCCCATCATAAATCCTCAAGGAAACCTGTGGATCATAAGCAACAACATTCTCCAAGCGATTTTCAGAATAAAGTGTGATTCTCCTGTTTAATGGAAAACAGGTATTCTATAGGGTTTGCTTTGAGAGGAAACCAGGCCGATAGTGCTGACAACCAGAGCCAATTAAACAATACTATGCGATATCGAAGGGAAAGTAGTAGTAGTACGTCAAGGGGCAACGCTTCTACCAAACTGGTCATGACATCACAAGGTAGAAGAAGTAAACCTGCATCTTCTACGCATACTTCTGGGTCGAATCCTAATAGTGATAATACTGGTTCTCATGGTCTTCAATTGCCTAGTTATCTTAAACTTACGGCTTATGGCGAGCGATATGAAACGCTTAAAAATACTGCGCCGAATAAAGGCAATTACACAAGCTGGCTATTGAGTGCCGTCAATGAAGATTCTAATGATGAGGATTCGCATGAACCTAATTCTGTACCTTCGTCATCAATGTCGGCTGCGGCAACAGCGGCTGCTGCTTCTGCTGCTTCTACAGTAGGTTTTTCTAAACCGGCTCAGAATACCGCTACAGTAGGGGTTATGAATCCTATGACTGTAGATGGTTCTCAATTTCATCTGCCACAGATTTTTACATCTCGTTTGGCTGCTCAATTAGACACTTTGAATTCGGGCAACAGAACTAGCACAGCCACAGCCACTCCCATGGCCTTAAATGTAGACATATCACATGTTTCTTCTACTCTCACTAGTCCGGATTTCGGGGCGGCTTCTGCATCTACTGATGTTTCGCGAGACAATCTATTGCTCTCCGATATGTCACCCCGATACGAGCCTTTGCTTGCCAAATGGGCTGCAGGTTCCAATTCCAGTTCTTCAAACACCCCCAAAAATCCTGTTTCAGGTGTTTCTCGTACCAAGACACGACTTGATCCCTTGCCGTTTGGCTGGGCAAAGAAGGACACTGATTCTAGTGTGATTCTATCAGGCGATGATTGCACTGTGGAATTCATGACAGACGTGAGAAACGCTGTCCATGAGACCATCGCTGTACGTACACTCGATCATATTCCCGCTTTGTGTGGTATTTATTACTTTGAGGTTGAAATTGGAGGTACTCCAAGTAATACTGAAGATGCGTTTACTATCGGATTGTGTGCGGAAGACTTTAGTATGAGCAAACTGCCAGGGTTCGAGCCAAATTCTTTTGGTTATCATGGTGATGATGGACGTATTATGGTATCTGGTGGAACTGCCAAAACTTTTGGACCTATGTTTGGATTCGGCAATGTTATTGGTTGTGGCATAAATTTCTATGAAAAATCGATCTTCTATACCAAGGACGGAGTTCTTCTAGGCACTGCTTTTGAAAATGTCCGCTTTGATTCGTCCGGGAAACAATTATACCCTGTTATTGGCATGAAATCAGGTCGTATCAGTCGTACCAACTTTGGTCAGCTGGAATTTAGGTTCGATATTGATCATTATGTGGAAGAGGCTAAACGAAAGGTCATGGACGAGATTTTGTCTACAGAACCTGACTTTAGTTTAGGAGGTTTTGACTACTCTCCTGGCAATGTTAATGACTTTGTGAAGGATATTGTAGGGTCGTATTTCAAGCATGTTGGTTACTTTGAGACGGCTAAAGCATTTACTGAGGATACGGCAAGTGAAAGGAATGCACAATTGGAATTGTCAGGTGTAGTTGAGACCAATGAGGATTCTGGTTCTTCTGCTGATATTGTTATGGAGGATTCGGTTGCACAAGAAGATGTGGAGCTTTCTGGAGTGAGACAAAAGATCAGGAACCTTGTGGTAGACGGCGATATAGATGGAGCCATTGCTCTGTTAGAAGTGCATTTTCCCAGTGTTCTTAGCAAGGACAGTGTGATTTACTTTGAGATGCGGTGTCACAAGTTTATAGAGCTGATAAGAGCTGCGTCGTTGGCTGCTGAATCGTCTGCTGGTTCTGGTTCTGGTTCTGGTTCTGGTTCTGCAACTGCCACAGGAGCCCGACAGTCCAGAAAGGCAAAAGTCAAGAATGATCGACTTCTTTCACAAGCTATTGAATATGGACAGCGGTTGCGACAAGATTACAAGGATGATTTAAGGCCAGAGATCAAGAAAGTCATGTCCATCATTTTTAGTCTTTTAGCATATGAAGATCCTACAACGGCACCGGAAGTGTACAAGGTATTCACTAAAGATGGTCTTGTGCCTCTTGCAGATGGCCTTAATGCTGCAATTCTGGTGTCACAAGGACGGCCAGCTGTGCCGTTTCTAAAGAAGCTGGCTCAGCAGTCTGTGCAGTTGACATGGGAACTGTCAGATAGCAGTGGTTTGAAGCCGGACTTGATTAATATCCATAAGGATTTTTTGCATTTCAATTAAGTTAGATATATTATATTATTTTGTAGGTGTGTTTTCCTCACACTTTTCTCGCAATTTTTCAGTCAGATAATCACTCAATGACATAGGTCCATCAGTAGTACATAGTCTATACATTGCATTCGCCTCAAAAGTCTGTGGTACCATTTTGCCGCGATGAATTCGCACATGGCCAAGTGTGTCATCTGTTTCAGGGATTCGGCCAAAAGGTGGCGGGGCTCTGAGATCACTGACTCCGTAGAAATATTCGTCTACTTCCGTGTTCAAAGGAACCATTACTTGTAGAATAGGACAGTCTTGGACATGATCTTTCAAAACAGCATGCAATAAGGTAGAAAAGGATTTATTTTCCTCGAATTCAGACGGACCGGGCTGGAACTGAATTTCTTCATCGAATTGATCCGAGACTCGGTTTTGAGCGACTTTTTGGAAATTCTCGAGCCGTTGATATGGTAATAATCCCATAGCTACAGCATCAGGGTTTTTGGACAGCGATATCAGCAATTTTCCAGAGGTGTGTGGATGAGCATAAAGTCCGGGATTTTGCCGAACAGTTGTCAGAGCCCTTTTAAATATAAGAGAAGCCATTATATGCTGGTCGTGGTGATAATGTGTGTGATATTGGTAGGAGAGCAAGCCTGGATCAAGGATGTTGGCAGATCTCTCGAGTCGGAAATTGTGTCACGTGATATGGATATAGAAACGCCTTGATCTTCATAAATATCGGTCTCCTAGATTTCCTTGGTTTCCTTGGATTTATAAATATGTATTTCTTTAAATGTTTCTCCAGATTTACATGCTTTACTGATGTTTATAATCGTTTTTATCACTTCTTTGTTGCTGTTATAGATATGGCTATGTACGTAGACTAATCAGCTTAAACATAGACTCCGGCGGTATCAATCAGGAAAAGCCCGCCAAATCTAATAATTAGTATATAATCAAAAAATTAAACATCTTCTGTGTCTTACTTACCCTAATGACAAGGAAACTACAAGAGCCACGAAAAGAGCCAAGATAGTGCCTAAAACCGACTTCTTGTCAATTGTGATGAACCAGCCGGTGAATACGAGGGCTACGGTTAGTTTTCTATGATTTTATCTATAAAACGCCGTTTTAAACTCACCCAGGATGCCTAGAAGCAACGAATATGATTTCTGGCTGTCCAAAGTGATGAAAGGAACTACAGGCGCTGCGTTTGCCCAGATTGCCTAGAAGTTAGCAATTGCACTATAAAAACTGTTTTATTGTAGTATTGAGGAATTTGGGAAATTATACTCACATCCAACTGGCCTAATGCTGACATTATGTAGTCAATATAGGTGAATAGTAGGTTCAGTACGTGGTCAAATATAAATGGGCGTGTCTAGGGAGGAGTGAGGTGAGTGAAGAGAGTGGAGAGGTAGGAGAGGGAATGTTGTTTCTACAACTACATTAAAGTAATGTATACTGGTAAAGACGTGATGACTTTTTTAAAGAATTTACTATTGTATCAAAGAGTTTAGGCTTGTTTAGTGATGATTGGAGCTGCTAGAGTAGGTATTTGGTTGCGTTATGTAATTGCTTAGTCATCTGTCGGAGATTGCACAGCCGCACCTCGAGAAAGAAACTGGAAACTGAAAATTGAAAATTGAAAGTTGAAAATTGAAAACTGAAAACTGAGAAAATCACATATCTCACCCAAACGTCATTCTAAATTACAAAATTAATTATTCAACTAAAAATGCATACTAATTATTTACAGAATAGCATAATTCAATTGTCCAAGCCCCTTAAAATCGCTTTGCAGTCTGTCATAGTATAGTATAGTGCAGTCTCGGAAAATCACAGTTACCCGGCTTCCATAAGATTCCAAAAGCCGAAACTGAAAAACTGCAAAATCAAAAATCAAAAATCAAAAAAATTAGAGCCAGAAAAAAAAAAAAAAAAAGTTGAAAAATAAAAATTAGCAGTATCAACATCCACTTAACTCCTGTTTTTATCCAACAAAACGCACACCAAAAATGAAGCAAAAACGAGCAAAGTCTTATAGAAAGCAAATGGAATATTATCATTTGAACTTCAAGTTCAGAGAACCATATCAGGTGTTGGTTGATGAGGAGATCATTCTTGAAGCCGTCAAAACCAGGTTTGATCTGGTCAAAGGTCTTGAAAGAACATTACAAGCACCAATTAAACCCATGATAACCCAATGTTCCATCCAGCATTTGTATAAAACAAAGAACCATGATGCTATTGAATTGGCCAAGACATTTGAGCGAAGACGATGCAATCATTTTGGCATAGCTGCAGAGAAAGAACCCGAGAAAGAATCAGAGAAAGAAATCGAAACAGAAGCTGGTGATTCGAAAAATGCTGATTTAAAAGCCAAAAAAGTACTTCAGCCAAAATCTGCATTTGAATGTATAAATGATGTTGTAAATGTCAAGGGCCAGAATAAGCATAGATATGTGGTTGCAACTCAGAAACCGAAGCTGCGGGCATTGTTCCGACGGATTCCTGCGGTTCCTCTTGTGTATATCAATCGGTCAGTTATGATTTTGGAACCAATGTCACCTGTGACTGAAAAGTTGAGAGATCAAATTGAAAAGTCCAAGCTTAGTGGAGGTTTGAATGATCTTTCTGCCGCCAGGAAAAAGGTCCGAGGTAGTGATGAGCCGGCGGATGAAGAGCAACCTAGGAAGAAGAGAAAGGGTCCTAAGCAGCCGAATTCTTTGAGTGTAAAGAAGAAGAAAGTTGGGGGTGATGAAGGACCGGAAGGTTTAGCTTTGGCTGAGGCTGAGGCTGAGGTTGAAAATAAAAATGAAAATGAAGGTGAAGGTGAAAAGAAAAAGAGGAGGAGAAAGCATAGGCATGATAAGGGTAAGGGTGAGGTTGAAGGCGAGGTTGAAGGCGAGGTTGAAGGCGAGATTGAAGGCGAGGCAGATTTGGATTCTGAGATCTGAAAAAGATCTGATAACTTGAATGAGAGAAATGAAATCTGATAAAGATTATAATAGATCTGATAACTTGAAGATGACAGCATTTGATATGAAAAAGACCCGCCCGAAAAAATCTACTTTGATATCCATATCTTTTTTCTATATATTTAATACATTATATTTGTACTTTGTTGTTGTTGTTTTACATTCTCTCTCTCACTCAGTCTTTCTCTCACTCACTCTCTCTCTCACTCACACTACCTCACCAAAAGTTCCAATATGAAATTCCTCTCTCACTCTCTCACTCTCTCTCACACTCTCTCTCAACAATGAGCTTCATAACCTTAAGAACAAGCATAAAATCATATACTCACCCAAGATTATTTCATACTATCAACTCTAAATTAAATTCTCATAAACCTCCTGTATCTCCTTTAAAATATGCTTTCATGGGCCAGGAAGAAGAAGACGATGATAACCGCCACTATAAGCCTAAAAACCCAAAAGTACCAAACCTTTTAGGGCTTTCTAAACGTTGGGATAAAATGGACATGGCTAGTCAGAATGATGTCATTGCATATATAGAAGACCGAATGCGTGATGATTGGAGAACTTTGACTGCCGATGAAAAGAAAGCTGGTAAGTAGAATGTTGCCTTTTATTATAGGTTTAGGTTTACTAACTTTAGCATCATATATATATTATGGCCCATGGGGACCCAGGTCTCCAATTGAAGACAATCCTGGCGCCATTTATGGCGCATTTGCAAAGTTTATAATTGGTACAGGACTTATCATTGGAGGTTATAAATTGTATAGAAATGTACAAGACAAGCAGGAAATTCATGTTGAAAACGTAAACGGAAAATGATTTGAAATTAATAAATAGTACTAGTTGAAAGCAATATAAAAGATGGTACTTATAACCTTGTCGAGTTCATAATAGCAGTAACCTTTTTGCCATACTCAGTGTATTTGATATTGCCCAAATTGATACAATACAATATAAAACCTTTGTACGGCTCATGGCAACTCATTGGTCAGTTGGTAGATTCAGACTGGCATGCAATTCTGCAACAAAAGAAGCAAAACTCATTAGGATTATCGGTCTACCGACTCTGCCTTTACTTCGTCACCAAGAATTTGTTTCTTCATATCATTAATATGGCTTAAACTTCTGGCCTCGGTCTTCTCCATAACCAAATTCTTCAGCCATTTGTTCTCCATTTCCAGCTGCATAATAACGTTCTCATGTTCATGGTTCTTTTCTTCCAATTTACGGATCTGTCGCTCCATTTCTTGCTCCTTGATCTTTTTCTTGATCCGGAATCGAGCAGAAGCCTCTGTGTTTCTTCGACGTTTATCTTCTTCAGCAGATGCTCCACCTTTGCCATCATCAAACAGCTTCTCGGCCTCAATCTCTGCAGCTCTTCTCTTTTTCGATGAGCTCTTGAAATTCGATGTACTTGTCTCAGATGATTCGGATCGAGGTCCTGGAGTGTCTGGTTCTGGCGATTGACTGGAAATTGTAGATGCTCTTGAAGCACGTGTAGTACTTGGCCTGGAGTGCTGTTGTACTTTAGATACAGGTGCAGGTGCAGTATCGGAAGTAGCAGCAGCAGCAGCAGAAGAAGGAAGGCCATGGTTTACAACCAGATTATTCGCAAGAACAGCTTCATTTACAAGTGATAAGTCTGAAGCCAAAGAAAACTGCTGTAAAGTGTGAAAATCCAACGCCGCCATCTCATCGTCGACTGCATGATGATTTAAATGTAACGGTGAAGAATGATGGCCTCTATTACGACCTGCAGCCGCACCTGATCGGCTGGATTCTGCTTCTGGGTAATGTTGTCCAATATATTCACCCATAGCTAGCTTGACTTTAGGATCTTGCAAGTTTCTCTCTTGTTGCATTAACAAGTCGTCAACAGTGGTGGCTATATTGGTGCTTTTTCCCACATCAAAATCGAAGAAATTTGTGTTGGAGAATATTGAAAGCTCTTCATCCTTGACCTGTTCGTTATTATATGAGGAGTCCATGGGCTCCAAGGAGTTCAGGCTTGAGATGAAATGACTAATGTCTCGTGGATTGCTCATTGTTTAAGTGTGGGGGTTTGACTGTTTCCTATATAATGTCTTGAAACCAGGGGAAAATGTAGTAATATCAAACGAAAGTTGTAGTCAGATACAGGCTGATTTCAGCTTCCAAAAACTCGTCTTCTTTACGGTTTTATCAGCGGGGTATTGTAAATAAAGTGATATGGCAGTTGGTAGATGCTCGAGCCGTATTTTCGGAGAAAAAAAACAATCTGATGCAAGTTCACGTGACGTGCTGCAGCCGTGCGTGTTGCCTTTTTAGGAAGGTTTGTCAGCGATATCTGTTAGCAATCAAACTAGGAAGTAGGTAAGGGAGGTTTAAGAAGTAAAGGAGAAGTAAAGGCGAATTAAAAGAGAATTAACAAAGAAGATTGGATGTTATGATATTTTTGGATGATATATAAAAGGGGTTATGGATTTAAAGTTTAGTATCTATTGTTCATGCAGGGAGAGAGGAACAAGCAAGGATCAAAGGAGGAACATCAAGGAACAATCAAGGAACAATCAAAGAACAAGCAGAATCAAGAAAGGACCACCAAATAACAAGCAAAAAACAATTATTAGTTATTTCAGTAATAATAAACTGAAAATATAAATATAAATAAATAAATCTTTTCATTTCGGTTTTCAACGGCCTGACACGGCTATCAACGGCAGTCTGCTTTTTCTCAGACATTATTTGCCGCACCCGGAAAAACTAACCAACCATTACGATTGGATTGGATTGATACGATATGATAACAGGCTTGTGAACACCGACTGACATAAGCCATCCAACCAACCAACCAACCAACCACAATAGAAGCCTCATTTTTATTGAATTTTTTCTTGTGCAATGTTTTCATTGAAACGAAATACACATGTTTTCCACAAACCAGCAGTAATGCTGGTCAGAATGCAATCTGGAGTGTACTCGCCAAATCCTTCGGATCAACATCTATTTGAACCTGTGGCTTCAAGAACCACAGTTTCACCTATGAGAAGGCAAATTCCTTGGATCATGGCATTGAGAGCCAGACAGGCCAAGCAGGCGGAATGGAAAGCTTCACATCCGGATTCTATCGGAATGCCTCCGGATGAAGTGTCGTTTTCTTACACAGATGTAAAGACTAGAGAGCGGGTAGAACGATCCAGAACTGACTCGTTTACTTGTGTATTGCTACCTTTTAAAGATGACCCCTGGTTTTTGGATGCATATATTAATGCGTCTGGTCGGCTGAGAATTGGCCAGATTTTCCAAGATTTGGATGCCCTTGCCGGCGTCATATCATATCGACATTGTTACCCTGCACAGCCTGTTATTGTCACAGCGTCTGTTGACCGAATTTGCATGTTGAAACGGCTTGATGATATTAGTCAGTACAATGTGACCATCTCTGGTTGTGTCACGTGGACTGGTAGATCCTCTATGGAGATCACCATCAAAGCAGCTACTCATACTGAGCTTTTGGATAGAGAAAAAGAATGGACTGATGAAGACATCAAAGAAGATGAGGTTTTCTTAACTGCCAACTTTACTTTTGTTGCCAGAGATCCTGAGACTCATCGTGCATTCCCTATTAACAAGCTTGTCCCTAAGAATGCTGAAGAGAAGATTGATTTCGTTCTTGCAGAGAAATACAATAATAAGAAGAAGCAGGCTGCTATGCAAACAGGTTTACAATTGGTACCTCCTTCAGAAGAAGAATCTAAGCTTATTCATGATCTATGGGTTAAGCAGAAGTCATATGAAGCAGATCCTGAATCCAAGCCTCGTCATGTCGTCCACATGAGCGAAACCAAAGTATACTCTACAATGATCATGCAACCTCAGTATAGAAACAGACACTCATATATGATTTTCGGCGGCTATTTGTTGCGTCAGACATTTGAATTGGCTTATGCCTGTGCTGCTGCCTTCTCTCATGGTTCTCCACGTTTCGTGTCCTTGGATTCCACGACTTTCAGAAACCCTGTACCTGTAGGCTCTGTGTTGTATTTGACAGCAGTCGTAGCACATACCAAGAAATCAAGTCGAGAAATCACCAAGAATGGTGTAGCTAAACAAGTTCCCGGTACGTTGGTTCAAGTACGTGTAGACAGTGAAGTTAAGAACTTGGAACATGGCACAACCACTCCTACTGGACAGTTTACTTACTCATATTTTGTTTCCTTGAGAGATGCTTCTTCTGAAAGAGAGCTTCTTCCTGAAAGTTATAACGAGATGATGGAGTATCTAGAGGGTAGACGAAAGGCATTGGAAACAGCTGAGTTCTATAAAGACCGACATTTGAACAAGGTATCTGATACCGAAGTAGTATCTGAATAAGATATGACATGGAAGTATGACCTAACTATTCTGAATAATAAATACAAAGAAATGGAATGACAATTCAAGTATGCCTTGTCTATGTCTTTCATCTTATTGTCCTATAATATTACACTTCTTGTGTCCTCTAATATTACACCTCTTGGATTATATGATATCACTCATCACTCTTCCCTATAATATCACTCTTCTTCACTAAAGTCAGACGGGCTGGACAAATCCGGATCAAACGTATCCAATTCTTCTTCATCTAATGCAAACTGGTTTTCTCTGGATACTCCCTTGTATAATGACGAATTATGCAACGGTTTCCAACGAGCCAATCCCGAGAAAAAGGACTTGAAAAGTGTCCAACCAGAAGATGATTCTTCGTCTGGCAAATTGAACCTGACACCAGCTCCAGCTCGAAGGTACGACGACCGTTTCTTTTTCGACAACCACAAGAATAACAATAGTCCTGCCACAGCTATAAGTACTACAATTAGTGCAGTCACTCCTGCTTGGTAGTACGCTTTCCACATGGCATCGTTGACTAGCTTTTCTTTGTCTTCATCAGATATTGAAGAGGTTGGATCTCCAGTTTTCCAGTCTCTTACTCCTATAAAAGACTCAAACATAGATAAAGTCACTTCTGGGAAGTCGAAAGGTGACATGTGAGACGAGTTGTAAAGAAGCGTATAGGTGAGGTTACGTTCATTATTCAATTTGCCCGCTAGATCACCGTCGACATACCAATCCTCTGTTTGTTTCTTGTAGCCCTTTTCACCACCCCAAGTCATGGCCTCAATCATCTTTTCTGTGCCCATATGATTGCAGATAAAATCCTGGTCACCGCTGAAAAGCAAGATAGAAATTTGATCCAACAATTCAGGGAACAGCGATATCGAAGGCAACGTAGACTGTGCGGTGAACCGGTTACCTACAATACCAGAACACTCAGACCAGTGGAACGTACCTCCCTCTGTGGTATGTAGAGCATCTGTCACTTCTGCAGTCCGCAGATAAGGGACCATTTGAGTCAGATCAGGTGGCCAGTTCATGCCACAAGAAGGGAAGCTGTCGGACAGTCGTACGTCGTACATGTTAAAGCAGGATTTTTGATCATCGTATCCAGAAAGAATATGGCCAGGTATTCCTTCGCATTCTGGAACATGTGCTGTGATGCCGTCCCCTAGTTTAGACAAAGTGTCGGCACATTCTCTATGCAATTTCTCGGTTTCCTTTTCTAGTTCAGGCTTGTTTTTGAAGAGTCCGGCTCCCTGAGCATACGGAAAATATGCTAGGTATTGCCTTATAGGGTCAATCCATCCATTTCCAATTGCAATTCCGGCTAGGTTATATTGAAAAGGTGGGGTTGTCGAATGCACATTGGCTTTAGGATTCCTCTGCAGAATGGCATCTGCAATGAACGGAATGTACTGCCCGGCATAAGATTCTCCTGCAATATATAATTCATTGTGGATTTCCTCGGGGAACACCTGAAAGTATTCGTCGAGGAATTGAACAATGTCAAGAGCCAGCTGGTCGAGATCATGGACATACCCTGATTCAGAGGTACTGAAACCCACGCCTATTGGCTGGTCAATGAACAGTAGATTGGCGTTTTTATGCCATGAACCCATATTTTCTACAAGCTTGCCGTCTTTTGTGACTCTGAACGGGCCGATTTCCATAAACGCACCGTCCATTGACGAGCATCCTGGACCGCCGTTTAGCCAGATGACAGTCTTGCCTTTTTTCCCTTCGACAAGTGCTTCGTTTTCCACATGATAGAAAAATAGCGTTCCATTGTGTTCCTGGTCCCCAACTGACAAATGGCCAGAGTGCATAACCGGTACGTTGTCGATGTCTTCGGCGCCAGGCATACTCCATATGAAGTAGTCGGCAGCATTTTTAGAGTCTACGATTAGGTCAGCAACTGCAAAATGAGGGCCTGAAAGCAGAGCTACCAGCAGAGTAAGGAGCATACCCATGCATTTGCAATGATACATTGTACAAGTGCAGAATCGCAAGTCCACACAAATGTAATTAGCTGAACAATGATAGTCAAGGTATGAAGAGAAGTTGTGAGGAGCGGAGATGGGTGGGACCCCTATATCGATTTCGTTTTGGTTTGGATTTTGGTTTTTTGCACAGCCCTGCAGTACAGTGTGCCTTGAGCAATATGTTAACCAGAAAGCCACTCAAATAAGCATATAAAAAACAATATATTAAGGGAACAAAGACATAAAATAAGAATACAAGTACAGGAGGGTAAATCATGAGAATATTATGAAAAATTGTTGGTTTTGGCTGGTATGCCTTTGGTTTGCTTAGGTATGACTCGCTGATATGAGGGGGCTTAGCATGTTTGCTCAAATAAACGCCAGCTCTGCAGAAACACTCTGCTCAGTGGGAATTCGTGTCACATCTTCTCGTACATGTCGTTCACCTGAACTGGTGGCTGGCTGTGTGCCTGGAGTACTTCCTCGGCGAGCCTTAGTAAAGTCCACCAGTCGAACTGTGTCTCGGCGACTCTCTTCGAATGCACCTTCGTCCACTGTGACATCAGCTTCATCGACAGCAGCAGCATTACCGCTCTCAGTATCTGTATGGTCACTCTCTTCTAGTGAAGAAGTTTCGCCATTGAAATACTGCACCTGGTTCCAAGTCAATCGTCCTTGAGAATCACGGAATGCTCTGATGTCATCATCTGAAGGTCCGCTGTCTTCACTGTCTTCTCCAGACTCTGCAGTACGATATTGTGAAGTGGACTCGTCATCTGAAGTAGCTGCCAAGGTCCCTGGTCGGCTCAGTACATTGTGGAAAGAATCGTCGCTAGGCAACGTCGCGGTGTGGATTTCCCTGTCCTCTTCTGCCACAGGTGCTAGGTTGTAAATAGAAGCAGTGTTCATGTTTTCATTATGCATAGTGCCTGAGCTGTCTACCGATGAAGAATGTGAATGATTGCCTGTCAGGGATGATTCTCTCGACAAATCTTCTCCGCCTAAAGGTTGGATGATTCCTGAGGATGCATCGCTAGGCTTCATGGAATGCCTCGGTGTGAGAATCGTTGAATGCGTAGGTTCCATAAAGGTCGACCTTCCCCTGTAGAAATGAGAAGGAGTTTCTTCAATGCTGTCTCTGTCTACTAGTCTTAGCGTCAGTAGCTCGTCTGTGGATATGGTGCCTACAGAGTCTAATGACTGATGTTCTTGCCATCTTTTATCGGAGCCATCTGTTTGACGCCACGAGTTTCTAGGCTTGACTTTCCTGGCACCTTCGCTTGTATTAGAGACTGCGCTTGTAACTCGCGGATTGAAATATGCAGGAATATTGGTCTTTCTTGAACCCACAACCTGGTCACTGGAAATGGCTTGAGGGGCATCAGCAGAAAGTGGCTCGTCGTGATGATTGGCAAGTTCGCCTGCTGTGGCTCCCACGACTGCACCAGATGCAGTTACAGGTTCGGCAATATGGTTGGCGCTGAGATCTCTTAAGGACGCATTTTCAAGTGCTGTATGTACACTCGCAAAACTGTCGTCGGCATGTGTCTGGTCACTGTCAAAGCTTGTGTCAGCCGCATCTTCATCTTCATCCATCTTCATGTAATTGTAATGCGACACACGTTTCGGAGAATCCCAATCTGCCACTACGTCTTTATCTTTGTAGTCTATACCGTTACCATCTCCAGCATCGGTCGTAGAGGAGCCACCAGGAGAAGGCACGCCGTCATACGTATCGCTGCTACTAATATCACCAATAGGTATTGCACCAGCACCAATGTTCTTTTCTGGATCACTTGGGTCATGTGGTAGAATAGGATTCGAGATAGCGGGGCGGCCATCGTCAGACTTGTTATTGTTGTTTCTGCGTCTTTTGGCAGGTCCACAACAACAACACCATAAACATATGGCTGCGATTATCACTAGACATGGGATCAGGACACCACAAAGAATGGCTATCTGCTTGTTGCTGAGACCAGCAGGGCTGTTTTTCATAGATCCGGCTGAGGAAGCTGTTGCACTGCTAGTAGAGCTGGCAGTTGCTGAAGAAGAAGAAGAAGCCGTAGATGTCGGCGAAAGTTTGCCCTTGTAGCTTTCAATCTGGAAAACAGCCTTTTCTGTGTTTCCAGTTGTATCGGTGGCTGTCAGATCCACTGTCGTTCCAGTAAACGAACTAGAAGGTGTGCCTATGAATGTGAAGTTATCGGCGTTATATGTCAGCCAATCTACTGTAGGATCATAGTCCACATTGATGGTCACATTCTTGATCAGTAGATACTTTTCTATCGAGTATTGGAAAAACTGGCCCTCTGTAGCATTGACGGCGTTCAAGGAACTGGATGTAAAAATGTTATCGTCGCCTTTTCCTCCAATTTCCAGTGCCAGAGAATATTCTACAACATCTTGGAACGCATCCTCTACAGTGATAAGAATATACTCAGTCTGGTTGTTGACGTCTGTAGGTGGATTGCCCATCAGTGTAGCGTTTGTCTCTGATACCTGTAGCCATCCTAATGTACTGTTGATGGACACAGATGATATATTGGGAATCTGTAGAGATACACCGTCAAGGAAGATATCCTGTAGAGGGATGGAATATTGGAACTCGGTGTCGTAGTTCACAGCGACTGTGTCATTGGTGATGTTGGTGTAGAACTGGTGAGCGCCTACTAAGATGTTGAAGTTCTGCTGAGCGCTAGAGAAACCTTGGACATCTGAGGCCATGAAGGCGACGCCATATGTCTGAGCCGGGGCTATTTCTGAGTTTACAGAGGGAGCCGTTCCATAGAAAGACTGTGATGAGCTGTCGAAATTCAGCCAGATTGGCAGAGGAGTATGTGACTGTGACAGTCCCACGTATCCAACAATGGACCTACCGCCTGGCGTGAAAAAGTCGCTGGGGAATGTGATATTGAACGAACTGTCTGGCTTGATTACAAGAGAGTTGTTGCTGGAAATAGAGCCGAACTCGTCCAGTACAGTGTACACGTCTTCGGATTCTGTAGGGGGGCTTGTGTCCACTAAGACAAGTGTACAGTTGTCTGTGGCTATTCCACCCGCATTGTCAGTAGCTGTGATCAGGAAAGTGAATGCTTGGTCACCGTCGCTGGAATCGCCCGTTGGAGGTGTTCCTGACAATGTCTGTGTGTCGGCGTCAAAGCTCAACCAACTAGGCAAAGATGAAGCATTGTAAGAAATGCTCTCTTGATCTGTCACGAATGTGTCTGCAGGGATTTGATAGTTGTAATCTGTGCCATACCGAGCTACTGGTGGACTTTGAGCATTGAACGAGTAGCTCAAGGTAGTTGTAGCCTTGACAAAGGGCAAACTTTGCAACAGCATTAAGCTGCTAGATATCCAGCTCGAATAATGAGAAAGTTTCTGGGGTTAGTAAATGTTTGGTTGTGTGTTGTTGTATAATGGTTGGTAATTAAGTAGATAATCTGTTGTACCGTACTGTAATCTGATCAATGGACTTTTGTGCGCATTTTTTGATCTGTGTAGTTTGAACAGAGTATCTGTATTTTGTACTTTGTACTTTGTACTTTGTACTGAGTTCTCTGTACTGGTCTATGTCTGAACACTATACCATCATTTTGTACTTACCATTTCACAATTGGTCAGAGCAGCAGATATTAGTAAGGAACGACTTTAAAGGACTGTCGGCAATTGTAAAGACTTCCGCTAAGCTTTGCCTCAGAAGCAAATTGCAGGAACAAGTTGCTGAAACAAGTTGTACTGGCTAGCTGGTATATCGTTAACGTGTAGTGAGAAGAAAGAGTTCTTGTCTGGATGTTGTAAATCTGGTTTGGATGCCAGCCAGGAGGTGCCTTGCCTTGTTGAAACTCGTTTCTTCTTTTATTCGTTTAGTTAAAGGAATCCAGGAGTAATTGCAGTGAGAAGCAGTCGATGAATATGTTTCAGGCAATGATCTACAATTGTTAGGTGTTGGTGAGCGGGAGATTTTCCGTGATATTTCCCAATAGGGTAAAGTAATGAAGGGGTCAGCCAAGGGCGTGTGTTTCAATTTTTTTATTTGGCAATTACAGTACCCTTTTTGGTAATGGACTATATTTTCGACGCAGCTTCAATTGACTGGTTTCTGCAAGCCTGGATTTGGCTTTCCTATAGATAGATGAGTGTATTTGTGAGTCGTGCTGTGCTTGTCAGGTTGTCAAAATACTGGTCTGCAGTCGTACTTGGTTTTGTAAGGTTGGTTTGACTTGAAACCAATTGGGTCTGGGCTTAGCTTACAGTGCTTTTAACGAGATATAGTTTAAAAGTATATTGAATTATTGATCTGAGTTGTATATATACAGACGCAGAAGTTTAACCTTAATGAGTAGGGACAGTTAAGCAGCGACTATTGACTGTTTCCGTTCTCCCACCAAGTTCCTAAAAGGCTGATTGTAAACAGGTCAGGCTGACCTTTCTCTTTGAAGTCGCGTCTTTGGTTTTTTACTTTTTAGTACTGTAGCTGTTGGTGCTTTTTGGTCGATCTTAGGCTATTACTGGAAGTCGTGAAAGGTTCGCGGTATTGCCTATTTGGGCCGAATACTAGCCTTATTGGGAAGTCTTATTGGCACCGAGGAGCGCGTTTACTTCGTGGAGCCGAAAGATGTAGATGTAGAGTGATTCAAGCAGTATCTATGTCTCTACTTGAATAGACATGGCTATAATTAAATAGACTAATTTACTTTGGAATATGATCTGAAGCTATTAAGATAAAGTTTTTTGTTTTTGTTTTAGTTTTGGCTGAGATTCTGACGCCAGTTACCCAATTAGGAATCTCAATTGCAGCGATAATATGTATGCATAGAAGTCAATTTAGTTGTTATAGAGATGCTAATTAGGTTATATATATGCTGACATCAATTTGGAGAAAAGTATAACCGAAGGAGGCCGGTGCAGATAACAGGAGAGAATGAAAGAATGGGTTGTTCCGCCGGTTGTTGCCGAGGCTGCTAATGGGCAGTTATGAGCAACAGAAACCTTGCTAGCACGTACTTATGTATACAGAGATGCAACAATGAAATAAGATACAATTAGCGATCTGAAATCACAAAACTAGAACAGAAAACATAGAAAATGACCTTTTCACAGTCTCTTCAGGTCCGCTGGTCCGAGGCGAGGTCAGCTCAGCCATGTCGTCATTCAGTCAGTCAGAATCTATTGCATGTTCCCGGTAATCGGTGAAGTCTATGTCCTATATCGTATTGTATAGTTAATTGATAAGCCGAGACCTCTATTTTTAGCCTTTGGCTTGTTTGCACTTGTGACCATGTCGTCATTCCGTACCTCGAGATCTCAAGAATGAGCGCCGCACGGGCCGAAGACCCCAGCATGTGGCCTAGCCTAGCCGCTAACAAGATCTGCCCAGAGAACCAACGGCCATTTCCGGAGCGCTTTTCAACTGAGCAAAACAAAGGCCCATACGCCTCATCCGTGTTCTCTCCTATACTTTCTGATACTGGTAATAGATGGAAACACAGGAATCGAAAAGCTGCCTGGTCTGCAAGAGAAGAAAAGTAAGTAACGAACAGGAATGAATCACAGGAATGAATCACAGGTAGATTCTACCGAGAGAGAGATCGGAAAACCGCACCGCTGGTAGGATGCACCACGAGACGAGCTGCATGCTAGTCGGTGGATCTATTGCATATGACCGGGAATAATATGATATCAAAGAATATGTAAATCGATATACCGAGATGATGGGAAAAACCTCCTACCAATGCTATCGTACGATTATGGGGATTTTTTGATGAATATTCCCCGGCTCAACCATACCGTGACTCTCCTTCACATACTAACTCCATAGATCAAATGCGACCGAACACCCAGAGGATGTGAAAAATGCCAGAAGTTTGGCGAAATATGTTCGTTTAGTGACGGTCTCGGAGATTCTGACGGATCGGCTAGATTGCCGGAGAGCTTGAGCCAAGCTGGCTATAAGCGACGACGAGCCAAACAATCATGTCAGGAATGCAAACGGGCAAAAGCAAAATGCAGTGGCCAACCCTGTTGTGAACGGTGCCAGGAAAAGTCATTTGAATGCTGGTTTGGTGAGGACCGACCTCCGGTATACAGTGAGTATGTTAGGGTGATACCGATGGGTGCTTCCGCTTCCCATGCACTGCCACATTCACCGCCACATTCACTGCCACCAACATATCGGCCACCACAACAGATTCAAATACAGGCACAGGCACATAAACAGGCATATGCACCGCCACAACATCATAGAGGTGCACATGTACATACACAACCAGACAAAAGCGATCTCACCAGCCTTGTAGCTATGCCAGAAAACATCAATGGAGCTGCTTTTCTAGCCAGCAACTATTTTGATTCTGCCCCAGCTCCATCTGCTACAATTCCTGCAACTCACATCTACTCTGTTGCATCTACAACCATACAAACACATCTCTCTGTACTTCCACCATGGTCATTGTCACGAGATCTACCGGATCCGGATATAGTATGGCAGTTGATAGATGTATACTTTTTGTCCATTGATACCACCCGCAGCTTTGGATTCCTCCACCAACCTACATTTATGAAACATATCAAGCCATTTGTAGACTCGGGAAATCAGCCAAACTACCTGCTACTAATCATATGTGCTTTATCAGTGCCCTTATACTTGAAAACTACCGGCGCTTGTGACGAATCTCTGAGATTATACCAAGCAGGTCACGGATGGGCAGAAGTGGTCAAGGAGCTGTATTTTCAGAACTTCAACCAGACCAGCATGGAGAAACTGATGGTTGGTGTGCTTCTGCAGGAATATTTTATGAGGAGAGGCGACTTCTCATCAGCTTTGTTCTTGTCGGGCATTCTGGCCAGACATCTTCAGGTCTTGCAACTGAATATCGAGCATGATTTCGATATCTTATGTAAGCTGAAAAAGACCGCAAACTCCTTAAATTGCGTTTTAAAAGAAGGCAGACGGAGATTGGCGTGGGCTTGCTATCTATTAGATGCGTTTATTGAATGCGGCGCTGACGAACTCAGATTCATTTCTGCAGATGACATCCAAGTGCAACTACCCTGCTCCGAAGACATGTTTGTCAACGAAGTACCGTGTGTTACGGAGAATATCCATGGAGAAGTACTGCCATCCCTAAAAGGAAACCACCCGGAAGCGAAGAGCAACCTTGGTCTGCGGGCTTTCTATATCCGCGCTGTCCATCAGAGATCTAAGGTTCTGAAATATATTAAAAAACTAGGAAATGATACACCATGGGATGCCGACTCACAGTTTCAGGTACTCTCCAGCGAAGTTAAAGCTTTTGAACATTCGTTACCAGAGAGGCTGACATACAATACGACCAATATCACTACTGCAAAGCTCAGAGCACAACTGAGCTTGTTTTTTGGACTGCATATTATGATTGCCCAAAACCATCATGATTTGCATCGAATAGGTATCGCCAAATTGGTGTTCCCTGACGAATCCACAATGAAAATACACCAGGAGGCCCCGAAACAGTTTCTTTCAGATTGCTACAAGGTATGCACTATAAAATCAGTAGAGATCTCGCAGATGGTCAAGAGACTGTTTGAGATCAATCATCTGGCAGCGGTAGATGTGCCATATCTACAGCATATACAAGTTGCTAGCAGAGTGCTTGTAACATGTCTCACAACGTGGAATAGCGCCATGGGCCCTGGTCCCTTACTACCGCAGTACTCTAATGAATTCTATACTGAAATTCTGAAATCAAACGTCATGGTACTGGATTATATTCGTTATGTTATATATGGTGACAACTACCTTGAATCAGCTGAAAGTTCCTTACAAGCCTGGCAGAAATATCTAGACACAGAGGCCACACATACAAAGAGTAATGAATCTAGTGGCAATAGGAAAAAGGCTCCTCCACAGTTTTCTCTGGAATATATCCTGAATCCCCTGGGTACATATCCTTTGGCTCGAAAAGAAGCATTAGACAAACATGGTCCTGAAGACTATGAAAACGCTACAGAGTGAGGTCCAATAAACCAAGATAAAGAAAGATTCTACCATTATTATAATAATTGGAAAGCAGATACTGGGAAGCCAAAAAAAAAGGAATACAGAAGAAAGATAATACCTTTAACTGTGAATTACTACTGAACACATACACACACAACACAAACGAAAAACCATCAGTTGCATCCTAAAAAATGATTTATCGAGCAACAGAGACGTTTATTTCTGAGAGATGATCTCTTTGTAATCATACAGCGAGATGAGATCTGGGTTTTGTCCGAGATCATCGTCCATTTCACCCGAGGAAGGGAACTGAACATGATTGTTAATACCAGTAGTCAAATGAGTGTCCTGAAAAGAGTTTTGTCGTAAAACAGTGACATTGGGTTCTTTAGAAGAAGTCTTCTCTGTGAATGGGCTTCGAGGAAATCGGTCGCTAGCAGGCGATTCAATATCATCAGTTTTCATAGATTGATGACTGCGACTGGAATCATCAGAGAGAGGTACCAAGAACCGAGAGTCTACATCTGGCGCGAGCATATTGAATCTTGCCCAGATGCCAGCCAATGGTAGGAAGACCACAACCAATAGTGACGTCAAACTGGAGAAACCTGTGGGCATGTCAGGTTTGATTGCCTCTACTAAAGTCAAAGTAGCAGGGATGATCATTGTTTGAACAAGCATAATGAAAAGAGCCTGATAAACGCTTAACTGCTTGAGCCCGATTCCTCTTCTTGATTTAATTGCCCATACAAGTTTGCAGCTGGAAATCAAGGTGAAAACCACAATTGTGGCAGCAAAATATGGAGATGCAACATCGACAATCCATTCAGGATAATTGTTGGTATATCTGAAAATGTTGACTGTAGAGGCATTGTTAACATAACAATAGTATAACCAGAAAGCTATAGTAGGAAGTACGCACGTGACCAGTAGTGCGCCGACAACAAGATATCGGATCCATTTAGACTTTTGAGAAACATCCATTAACATGACATTGACATGCAACAAAAGACAAACCTCTACAATGATGATAATCAAGACTTGGAACACACTTGCTACACATGAAATGACAATAGCGTTCGTGGTGACGTCAGCATAGGAACCGGTCAAATAAGATCCGGCTGTATAGAAAGGCCCAAAAAGATAGGCCAAGTTTAACGAAGCATGAATAATGATAAATATGAGACTTAGCATATATAAAGCAAAGAAGGCAGTTTTCCTTCTTTGTAGCATGAGTAGGATAGCCATAGTAACGATAGCTACACCTAGACGAACACCTTCGAAGATGCCGAGAGTGATTTTATCAGACGCAAAAACATCGAGGTCCACGAAAGAATAATAGTATATACCTTCAGTGGTATTGATAGCTAGAGTCTGGTCTAGCAGAGCTTTTGGATAATAAGAGTATGAAGAAGCCATTGGTATGGGGTAAGAAGTAAATGGAAAGTAACAGAAGTTCTGCCGAAGAGGCTCATGTTAAATAATCCAAGATCTGGTAGTGAAGAGCCCCATTTAAATGTACATATATAGAAATTTAGGGGGTTTTTGTAGGTAGAATATTGGTATTTTTCAAAAGACCATTGTTCGTGCCAGAATAGGCAAGTCCGCAGTCAAACCAGATTAGGCAAGTCCGCACACCGATTGGGAACGGGGGGATGCGAAGCAGCCAAACCAGAACCTCAAATCTAAAAGATAGCGAAAAAACAAAAGGAACATGTAGCGAAGGCAGACAAAAGATGATTCACAGCATTAGATAGGTATAGCCCCGGATTTGACACTAGAATTGGAAATGGAGTTCTTTCGAGAAGCGTTTGTCCGAAGACACCTGATGAAAATCTTAATGGCGAGGCAGGAAGTGACGAGACCAAGCCAAAAAAAAAGTGAATACTACTACAATGAGCAGACGAACATTAACAAACAAAACAACATAGCATTAAGAAACCGACAATAAAATAAAAATCACATTCATTTTTTATACTAGTTCTATATATATCCGACTTTTTTTTTGCTCTTTCACTGCTGTGGAGGACATCCCACGCTGCTCCGGATAAACGCAACCATTGGAGGGATGGCTGCTCAGCGTGGCTTTGCCTGATGTCATCCTAAAGATTGCCTGTCTTTGGAAATGCAATGCCCAACAACAAAAACCAATACCATTCCTATTTATTTTTAACTTCTTACCATCGACTTGAATATTCAAAACCGAGTCAGAATTTTTTATTATTAAACTGTTTTAGATCTTTCTTTCTTTCTTTTATTATTATCTTCTCATAGCCATATTATATATAAATGTCGGAAGAAACCGATCTACAATCGGGCCAATTCCCGCAATCTCCAACTTATCCGTCCTCGCCGTCATTTGGTTTGGGCACTGAGCTGCTGGATCAGCCGATAAAAGCAAGGCTTAGGCATCGTCGTGCGTTGAGTGGAATTACACCGCGAGAACTTAAGCACATTGATTCTGTTGTGCCATTGAAGTCGAGAGTACAATGGAAAAAGTTTACTGTTAAAGAATTCCATAATAAGGAAGGATTTCAAGGAGACTTTGTTAGAAATGTAGAGACTACTCTTGGACGGTCGTTGTTCAATTGCGATGAGCTTGCCGCTTACACTGCTTCTGCACTAGCAATTCGTAACAGAATGATCATTGGTTGGAACAGAACCCAGCAACACCATACTTTGGTGGACCCGAAGCGAGTATATTATTTGTCTTTGGAATTTTTGATGGGTAGGGCTATGGACAATGCCATGCTGAATATTGGTGAGAAGATTGATGTTAAAGAAGGTTTGGATGATTACGGATTCCGACTTGAAGACATTTTGGAACAGGAGCCAGATGCGGCGCTAGGCAATGGTGGTCTTGGACGACTGGCTGCCTGTTTTATCGACAGTTTGACAACATTGGATTACCCTGCATGGGGCTATGGTATCCGATACCAATATGGAATCTTCAAGCAAAAGATCATTGATGGGTTCCAGGTAGAGCAACCTGATTATTGGCTGACTTACTCGAACCCATGGGAAATCCCTCGGTTGGAATTGTCTGTGGATGTCATGTTCTATGGACGATCTGATCGATATGTAGATGATGAAGGTAATACCAAGTACAGATGGATTGATGGAGATTTGGTGAGAGCTGTGGCATATGATATGCCTATTCCTGGTTTCGCCACTGTCAATGTCAACAACTTGCGATTATGGACTTGCGAACCTCACGTAGAGTTTGATTTCTCCAAGTTCAACGAAGGTGACTATGCTTCTGCAGTCAAGAGTCAGAATGAAGCTCAAACTGTTTCTGCCGTGCTTTATCCAAATGACAATTTCTACACAGGCAAGGAATTGCGTCTCAAGCAGCAGTACTTCTGGGTGGCAGCGTCGTTGAGCGACATTGTCAGGCGATTTAAGAAGGCAAAGAGACCTTGGAGAGAGTTCCCTGAACAGGTAGCTATCCAGTTGAACGATACTCACCCTACTTTGGCTATCTTGGAATTGATGCGAATCTTTATTGACCGAGAAAATATTCCTTGGGCTGAGGCCTGGGAGATCGTGACAAAGTCTTTTGCTTACACAAACCATACTGTATTGCCTGAAGCTTTGGAGAAGTGGAGTGTCGATGTTTTGGGTCATTTGTTGCCCAGACACTTACAGATTGTCTATGATATCAACTACTTTTTCCTACAGGAAGTCGAGAAGTCATTCCCTGGCGACAGAATCTTCCTTTCAAGAGTGTCATTGATTGAGGAATCCCAGCCTAAGCAGGTCCGAATGGCCTATTTGGCAATAGTTGGTTCCCACAAGGTCAATGGAGTTGCGGAGTTGCATTCTGACCTAATCAAGACTACTATTTTCAAGGATTTTGTCAAGATTTATGGAGCTGACAAGTTCACCAATGTGACCAATGGTATTACACCTCGACGATGGTTGTTACAATGTAATGCCAAGCTAGCCAAATTGATTGCCGACAAGTTAAATGATCCTGATTACAAATACATGAAAAACTTAGGCAAGTTGAAGGAGCTGGAAAAGTTTGCTCATGATGCCGACTTCCAGAAAGAATGGGCCACTATCAAACTGCAGAACAAGCAAAGACTCGCTCTACTTGTTAAGAGTCAGACAGGACTCGTGTTGAATCCCAGTGCTTTGTTTGACATCCAAGTTAAGAGAATACACGAGTACAAGCGACAACAGTTGAATATTCTTGGTGTGATTCATAGATACCTGACGATCAAGAGTATGTCTCCGGAAGAGCGTGTCAAGGTGACACCTAGAGCCAGCATTTTTGGAGGTAAGAGTGCTCCTGGATACTACATGGCCAAGGTCATTATTAAGCTGATCAATTCCGTCGCTGAGGTGGTGAATAGTGACCCTGATGTCAACGAGCTGCTCCAAGTTGCCTATGTCGAAGACTACTGTGTTTCTAAAGCAGAAATCATCACCCCTGCTTCAGATATCAGCGAGCATATCAGTACTGCAGGAACAGAGGCATCTGGTACAAGTAACATGAAGTTTGTCCTCAATGGTGGTCTTATCATTGGAACAGTCGATGGAGCTAACATTGAAATCACTCGAGAAATTGGTGAAGAGAATATCTTTTTGTTCGGTAACCTGGCAGAAGCTGTAGATGACATCAGATACAACCATGCTTACCATGGCTTCAAGGTCGACACTAAACTTGAACGAGTGTTCCATGAGATTGAAAAAGGTACTTTTGGTGATGCTGGACTCTTCTCATCATTGATCAGTTCCATTAGAGAGAACGGTGATTACTATCTGGTCAGTGATGATTTTGAGTCATACCTTGAAGCACACGAACGAGTGGACGAAGCCTTTAATGACAGAGACACCTGGGTATCCAAATGTATTACTGCTGTCGCCAATATGGGTTTCTTCAGTTCTGATAGAGCTATCGATGAATATGCTGAGAGCATCTGGAACATTGAGCCTGTCCCCGTAGAAGCCCTTGACATTGTCTAAAAAAGCTTTTGAGCGTTGTTGACCTGTTATTCTTTCCTTTCCTTTATATTATCTTAGTTTTGATTTATGTTAATGCAATAAAATCAAGTAAAATCAAGCTTTTAGTAAGATTTTTTGGTATAAAGGAACACGATGACTAAGCGCTGACATAAGTGTGCGGCGGTAGCCAGGCATTTTTATTTTTTGGTTTTCTCTTTGAAATTTCAGCAGACGTGTTGGCTCTTGGGTTTTCTTCTTCCTTCTTTACAAACAACTGACAGAATCCTTTTGTTAAAGTTTTTGATTTCTGAATAGAATTGATCAATATGGTATGTTTTAGATAGTAGCAATGTAATGACAATGAGAACTAGAACGTGAATGAGCTGGAAGTGCTAGAAGATCAAAGAAGTTTTGATGTTACCGCGGCAGTTTATGGCTAGTCGCAAAACAACATATTTGCTGATATATCCAGTATATCAAACATTTATTTTCTTATTTTCTTGTTTTCTTATATTCTGATTCTAACATTAGAGCGTACCAATTTTCGGAGACCAGGTGACAGAAGAACGTGGAGAAAATGCCCGATTATCTGCTTTTGTTGGAGCAATTGCTGTAGGTGATTTGGTAAAGTCGACACTGGGTCCTAAAGGTATGGACAAGCTGCTACAGTCATCTACAACTACTCAGTCGTTGGTTACTAATGATGGTGCTACGATCTTGAAGTCGATACCATTCAGTAATCCTGCAGCCAAGGTGCTTGTGAACATTTCACAGGTACAAGACGATGAGGTAGGTGATGGAACGACCTCGGTAACTATATTGGCTTCGGAACTTTTGCGAGAAGCAGAGACCTTGATTAGCAAGAAAATTCACCCTCAAACGATCATTGAAGGTTATAGAATCGCCACAAGAGCGGCTATTGATGCTCTGGAAAAGTCTGCTATAGACAATAGCAGTTCTCCCGAGTTGTTCCGTAAGGACCTGATTGCTATTGCCAGGACTACACTGAGTTCAAAGGTACTGAGTCAAGACAAGCAGCAGTTTTCTGAGCTTGCAGTTGACGCTATATTGCGACTTAAAGGATCGACAAACCTGGACCATATTCAGATATTGAAGAAAGCAGGAGGCAAACTGAGTGACTCTTACTTGGACGAAGGTTTTATTATGGACAAAAGATTTGGAGTAAAACAGCCCAAGAAAATCACAAATGCAAAAATCATGATTGCCAACACTTCAATGGATACAGACAAGGTGAAGATTTTCGGAGCCAAATTCCAGGTGGATTCAACAAGCAAACTTGCTGAGTTGGAGAAAGCTGAGAAGGATAAGATGAAGCAGAAGGTAGAGAAGATCAAGAATCATGGAATTAATGTGTTTGTCAACCGACAGTTGATCTACAACTGGCCCGAGCAGCTTTTCACGGATTCCCATGTCAACACTATTGAGCATGCTGATTTCGATGGTGTAGAACGACTAGCCTTGGTTACAGGAGGCGAGGTTGTATCTACTTTTGAGCATCCGGAGCTTGTTAAGCTCGGGCATTGTGATACTGTGGAAGAAGTGATGATTGGTGAAGACACATTGGTCAAGTTTTCTGGCGTAGCAGCTGGAGAGGCCTGCACGATTGTGCTAAGAGGAGCAACTGAACAGCTTCTTGAAGAAGCCGAGCGATCGCTTCATGATGCATTGTCAGTTCTGAGTCAGACGACGCGAGAAACAAGAACCACACTTGGTGGAGGATGTGCCGAGATGCTGATGTCTAAAGCTGTGGATGAGGCTGTACAGAATCAAGAGGGAAAGACTGCTCTTGCTGTCGAATCGTTTGCAGTGGCATTGCGACAATTACCTACTGTTTTAGCAGACAATGCTGGGTTTGATTCCAGTGAGCTGGTATCCAAGCTGAGAGCATCTGTGTACAACGGACTCACGACGTGCGGCCTGGATCTTGATAATGGCCGGGTGGCTGATATGAGAGATTTAGGAATTGTAGAAAGTTTCAAGCTGAAAAAAGCGGTAGTTAAGAGTGCGGCTGAGGCCGCAGAACTGCTGCTAAGAGTTGATAACATCATAAGGGCCAAGCCTAGGACTGCTGACAGGGGTCGAATGCCTATGTGAGAAAGTAGGTGATTGGCTGGTTTTAAAAGACTTTTATTTACAGTTAAGGAAGGAATTTACAATGCACAGCCCAAATTGATGGTAGATAGTGTAATTAGCGAGAATATATGAGATCTATGAGAGAAATGACTGTGTTGTAGTTGTTGGTGGGCGAAGGGAATCTACAAAAGATATGACTGTAGTATTTTGTGGTGTATGAATCGACAAAACACATGAGGGCGATTGAATTCCAAAGGAAAATGACTATGAAATGTGTCATTGAGCGGGTATACCGATTTGTGAAGATGATCATGTATACATATGATAAACTCTGACCATTGACTGACTCAATAAGAGTCACATGATCTAGGAATTCTAGAGTATATAAATGCCATCTGTTTCCATGAAAACTAATATATTTTGTACAGAATTATATTAAGACATTAATTTTAAAGAAAAATCGCTTAGAATATCGGAATACTTGCTTTCAAGATGGATCAGCTGGATAAGGCTGATAGAGAGCAAATTGAAAAATTTCAGGAGGAGATAGATGCAAATCTAAAAGAACAAGGACTGGGTAGTGTTTTAGAAGAGCTTACTAGATTGAAGGAACTAGCCGAACTATATCAGGCTTTCAAACATCAATTCGGTGGCAAGGAAGGAGCAGAAATAAAGTGAGTCAAGCAGAGTTTGAAATCTGGGGTCACAGGGAATATACCGGAGATAACCGAAGAATTGGTCCACTTATCAAAGAATATCGGATATTTCCAATAAATAGCTATTATACAATAAGATATTTATATTTAAACATCGAATTTTACTTTGTTATCATAGAGATTAACCGAGGTAAATATTTCTATCCTTTTCTATCATGTCTAAACTGACTATAATTTCTCCCACTGAAGTATGTCATCATCACACAAAATTTAAGGTTTACTTTACGCAACAAAACAGGCTTGTTTTCTTTCAATATGGCTGATTCAGAGCTGAAAGAGTATCGGCAACAGCTGGAACTTGTGGAGGAGGGTTTACAGGCCCAACCGGATGATGAGAGTTTGAATGAATTGAAAGTTGAACTTCTTGATTTGATCCAGCTACTGGTAGCTGAGAATGATGGTTTGAAAGAGCCTGATTCTAAGGAGATATTAAGTACCGAAAAGAATGGCAGAGAATCAAATGAACACAAGAAACATGAGGTTGTGAAATCTGAAGTCGAGACTGAGATGCGGAAATCAGATGAAAATGCCTATAAGATCCAGTCAGATGGGCCACAGCAACGTAAAGAGCAGCCAAAAACCACCCAGAAACTGTCTCCAGGTTCAGCTATATTGGCCCAGATGATTCATAGCGATAAGCAGTTTCATCCTGCCAAGATCACAGCCGTAGCAGGTGACCCTGACGACCCTATGTATACCGTCCGGTTTCTTAAAGACAACGGTGGCACTACGGAGACACTAAAGAGCCATCAAATCCGACAGCTGAGTCCTGGAGGCCAGCTGCATAAAACTGGGGCTGAGAAAACAGGTTCACAAGCACCTAAACAGAATCCTCCAAGCAAAGCGAAGCTGTTGGATCAGAATAAGAATAACTGGCAGAAGTTCAGTCAAAAGACCAGCAAATCATCTAAAGCATTGAAACCTAAGAAATCGATATTCACTGCAGCAGTACCGTATGATGTAGCGCAGAAGAAAATGACTCCACAGAGACAACGCCAGAGACATGTGTTTGAAAAGACAGATGCTCAATAAGCAGGCATTTATGGCGTATTCTCATAGTAAAGCAGAGATTAATAATTTATTCAAGTCACAGTGTAACAGTATAGATATTCAGTGGGTGACAGTCACAGTGTAACAGTATAGATATTCAGTAGGTAACAGTAGATAACAATATAGATATTCAGTGGGCAACAATAGATAACAGTAAGATATGCAATAGTTAACAGTAGATAACAGTAAGATATACAATAGATATATACTAAACTCGTACCAACAAAACTCACAATTAACATCACAAAGTAATTACATGCTTTGGTATCGCGCTTTCAACCTGGGCATGCTAAACTCATTAAAGAGCACAGATTCAGGGAGCAACTTGAAAAATTCCTCAGCATCAGAAACAGTGCACGAATAGTCGTCCAGCGACAACGGACATGATTCAATGCTCACATCACTGTCAAACAAATCTTCATCCTGGTGGTCCTGGAAAAACAGTTGCAGTTGTCTGTCAGACTCAAGGTCAGGAGCATCATAGACATTGACTTCAACGTGAGATTGAACAGGAGATTCAGGCAGAAGTTCAATGGAAGATTCAGGCAGAAGGTCAACAGGAGATTCAGGCAGAAGGTCAATTGAAGATTCCGGTAGAAGTTCAACTGAAGATTCAGGTAGAAGTTCAATTGAAGATTCAGGTAGAAGTTCAACAGGTGACTCATGCCGAGATTCAATTCGAAACACCATCTGGCGCATTATATGCAAGAGTTGTGGAAGTAGAGCGTTTGGACTAAGAATCTCTGTGTTGAACCACCTAATATCATCTTTACTGGCAACATCTTTCATCATAATGTAGATTTGTCCAATATACTCTTGCATATACAAAATAATGCTCAGAAACTGCACATGTATATATCGAGGAAGTGGTTCCAGTAACCCGTCAGTGTTCCAAGCCATCATCTGCGGTAGAAGATATAAAAGCACCTCGCGGAGCTCATGAAAAACGCGAGACCCGCTGTCGACATCAGTAACCAGTTCCGCATAGTGAAACAAGTAGGTGAAACCGTTGCCAATACTGGTCAACAGTAGTTCTACTTGCTCAACGCTGACAGTATGCATAACAAATCCCACTTCTAGTTGCCGCATAGCCGACTCCATATCTTCTCCACAATATTTTTCAATAGTCTTCTCAAGTGGACCGCGTATATTTACAACGTCTATATTTCTGACAACGAGAAGAGCGAGTCCACTTGTCAAGATATTTAAATTCTTCCATAACTCTGTCACAGGCTGGCAGAGTTTTTCAGCAGAATCTGTGGCTGGATGAATCCGGGAAAACTCTTGTAAATAAAGATTGAAAAGTCTCGAAAGATATGCCAAAAGCTGGCCCTTTGTAGACAGAGGGTATGTGGTATCCTGGAAAATACCAGCTAAACTAGCAATGCAATTGCGTACTCGTTCTACAGTGCTTTCTGCACGACTATAATACTGCGGAGTTTGCAAGTCTTCAAATAGAGCACAAATTTGTGTAACAAGGTTGTTCAGCAGCTGCTGGATCTTTCCTTTGAACTGTACATAGTGAGCAAGTCTGCCTGGAGGTTTGAACAATGTAGAGCCATCTGAAAATTGCTTTTCTTCAGAACGAGGGAGCAATTGTAGCGGTCTGAGCTTGGTCCACGAGAACAAAGAATAATTTAAAGGATAGCAGGGAAAATCTGCATTCACATGCGAGAGATGAAGCAGCCGACGACTGTGGCCGAAATGCGCAGCAAAACCATGTCGCAAGGGTATCTTATCACCCAAGTCGTCTGCATTCATAATGGCCTCAGTGAACTGACAACACATCTCGAATTGCAAAGGGACACCGCGTAAAGACTCCATAGCCGTAGACATAAGGATAAAGTGTCTAGTGATGGTGAAAAAGATGTAACACTCATCAGGAAGAATGCCCATCATGAACAATGACAACAGTTTCAAGTAAAGAACAGGGAAATCCTGCTGTGCAGTGACAAATTCAGTATGCACATGCCGCAATCCAATCACAACATATTCATTGTATTTGACCAACAGTATTAGGAAATGCTGCAGGTATTGAAGGATAGCCTCCGCGACTTCCACTCGATAACTCTCTGGATTCAGCTCAAAGTCTTTTTCAACCCGATCCAACATTATTCCCACAAGAATATCATCTGATACTGTCTTAAAGTCAGCCAAAAAATCCTTATCATCTTCCGCAGTGAATTGAAAGAAACCACACTGATTTAAAATACTGTAGTCAAGTTCAGGAAAAGACATTGCTTCTTTAGGAATTCTCTGGACTTTGGTGTTGATCTGTGGCGACGAATACGAAGCTCGCAGGTCGATAGGGGAAATACTTATCCAGGATTGGAGAGCACTAAGACAAGCCTTTGAAACTTTGCTTTGAGGCTGTAGAGTTTCTTTCTTAGTGGTAGATTTGGCCTTTGGTTTGGACAGAATCTCTGGAGACTTGCGATTGGCTGAGTCAGGTGTTTCATTACTAGAAGGACTGTGAACTGTGGGATTATTCTTGGGCACTGTTTTAGGAGAGCCACGTATCTTTTTAGGAGTAGAATGTTGGATATCCTGGACGATAGGTTGAGTGGCTTCTTGAGTGGCTTCTTGAGTGACTTGCGGAGTGATTTTCTGAGAGACTTTCTTAGTAGCTTTCTTAGTAGCTTTCGGAGTGGCTTTCTGAAGATCAGGCTTCAAAGCAGGCTCCACGGGAAGTGTCACATCAGGCTTCGCATCAGACTCAATAGCAGGTTTAATATCCGACTTGATATCCGGCTTCACGTCAGAATTAATAGCAGACTTGACATCCGGCTTCATATCAGGCTCAATAACATATTTGATGTTCTCCTCAATGTTCTCCTCAATGTTCTCCTCAATTATCTCCCTAGAAGGCTTTGTAGGAGTGGAAATACCCTCAGACTGCTTCAAATTGTTGCCACTTCTGACAATATGACTATCCTGTCGAGCAGCTAAGCTTTCCTGCAAGCGAGCCTGTTGCTCAAGCTTTTTCTGCTGGCGCCGACTGAGCTTCTTCTCGCTATCAGTGAGAGTCCTTTCCTTTTCCTTGGACGGAGTACTGTCAGTGAATATATCTGCAGTATCAGGATCAGGAGTATAGCCATTGGGATTCTCTCTTTTATCAGGAGTGCTGTCAATAGTCTTTCTTCTTGAATCAGGAGTGCCATCAATATGCTTCCTTGTATCAGGAGTGCTTCGTTCATGGCCATTTTCCTCCTTGGATGGTGTACCAGGAACTCGACTCTTTCCCTTGGATAAAGAACCATCATTGTGCTTGTTCTTCTCAGGTAAAGAAGTGTCAACTCGAGTCTTTTCAAGTGGAGATTGTTTCCCAGCTAGAAAGCTCTTTTCAACCTCTTCAACACTGAGAATACGAGGAGCAATACGGCCCAAAGAGCTCTCCAGATCTGAAACAAACACAGGTGCAGTAGAAGTGGGAGTTTCGTGTTTGTGGAGCAGAGAAAGAAGTTCTGCTGACGAGCTTTGACCAGAGATACTGTCCTGCCGAACAAGTCCAGGAGGAGCAGGAGAAGCAATACCAAGATGTGAATCAGCAACATTAGATGCGGGAATTGCAGCAGCAGTATCAGTAGGAAATACCGATGGAAAGATCAGTCGCTCAGGGTTCCAAACAAGTAGTTCCTTAACAAACAAGCTTCCAAGGTCAGGATAGCCTGGAGGACTTGTTAATGGTGGACCAGCAGAGTCAACAGGCATTCTCGACGACACCTCTGATTCAGCGTGACCATCAACAAGTTGCGTGACAAAGTCCTGGCAGGTATTTTCTACTGACAACTGTTGCCCAGCAACAGCTTCGTCTATAAAGTTAGAATAGGTTATAAATATGGCTTCATAATTTGCTACACAAGGATAACTACATAAATCCAGCTAACCTCGAATGAGCACACAGTATGAAATCATAATAAACATGAGAGTCAGTTAGACATCATCGTCATACACACCTTTGTCAACAAATCGCTTGATGCCCTCATATGGTCCGTAATGAACCAGATTAGTGTCATCTGAGCATTAGTTCTGTTGTTACTTGTTTGGCAAGAACAGGCTTTGTTGAAAGCCTTTCTTTTTGATACTTCTGCATCTTAGTTGGACTCACCTTTGATTCCATTCATGAGGTGTGCTAGAAGTTCGTGGCTGTTCTGAGTCTTGACATTGCCGGTGGAGAACAAGCTCTTTGAGGCAGCAGCAGCTGGATTTGAGGCGGGAACATTTGTATTCCAAGTCTGTGAAGACTGTGCCTGTGCTTGTGCTTGTGCTTGGGCTTGAGCTGGAGACTGCAGCAACTGAGATGGTTGAGTCTGAGCTGGCTGGAATGAAGCAGATGCAGCCTCTTTTTTAATCAACGAGGAGAAAAAGTCTGAAAACTTCATTGTAGAGGCCAAGGCCGCTTCTCGGTCTTCTTTTCGGTTGGAAAACGCAAAATAGCATGGTGCACGGCTGCCGACATCTTCTTCAACCAAATCTGAGCTGAAAACAAAGCCAAAAGTGCCGCTCTTGGAAAGAGAATCCAGACTTTCAGCTAGATTTTTCAAAACAGGTTCTGCATGTGAAGTTAGCGGTGAGACGGTGGTAGAATCTGCTGTCGCGGCGGCCGCAGGGTTTGCAGTCTCGGACACTACGGCAGCAGCTGCGACAGTCAAGCTTGCGAGGTCACTACTACTGCTAGAGGGTCGTATTCCTTTGCTTACCGAATGCAATTTTTTGTTGGCAACTGTCGGAGAAGCTCGCTGGGCCCAGGAGGCCGTAGGAGGAAGTGCACTATGAGAAGTGCCTTCCTCCTCATTGTTGGCAGTGGGGTTGGAATTCGACATGGAAGCAGACCGTGAGGCAACAGGAGTATCCCGAGATCTAGCGATACTACCATTGGAAGTATTTAGAGAGCTGAGACTTGCCAAAGGTGGCTGTTGCTGAATATCTTCTTGCTGTTCCTGCCTAGCAACATGTTGGATTGTAGACAGGTCCTGGCGAGTATACGAATCCGCTTCTTCACCGGGTTCATGTAAGAACATACAGTTTGGATTTGGGCAGTGATGACCTCGAAGATACGACGAGCAGTATTTGGTTGTGCCGTAGGCAGCTCGCAGAGTCTTGCCGTCATTGACAGAGCCGTCAACAGCAGCAATACATCTAGCAGCATCTTCTTTTCGTGCAAATGTCACATAGACGCCGAGGCCAGAGTTACCGTTGGCATTTGTGCGCTTATTAATGACGATTTTCTGGATTCTACCATACTGACCAAAGAATTGGTCGCCACGTAGAGTTTCATGCAAATCATCAGTGGGAATATTAGGATTCAAGCCGATTACGTAAACAAGATTCTTCTGGATGACTCGCATGCCAGATAGATGTTTTCTAGAGCTTTGTTCGGTCTCTTTACGCTCCCGTTCTCGCTGTTTGCGCTCCTTTTCCTTACGGTTCTGGCGCAACTGGTCCTGTTTCAACTCCTCTTGCGAAACCATGCGATACTCGACTTTTTCGTCATCATAACGTCTTCGACAAGCTGGACACCTGCCATTTAATTCAGGGTTATCCCTGATGTTGTTGTAGCAAAACTGACAAACCTGATAGCCACAAGGACATGGCTTGAAATTCTTGTCAGAAATATCCATTTCCTCCACGCATAAGGGACATAATTCCTCCTCATCGTCGGATATAAATGAGTCCCCGTGGCTGGGCAGCACCATTGTTGTGTGTGTGTGAGTTTTTTGAAACAAAAAAATGCAAGTAATATGTAAAAGGATGAGATTGGAAAAGTTGTAGGCTGGCAATGAAAAAAATCCGCCAAAAAAAAAACAAAAAAAAAGTTTCTGAAGGGTTCAGGGATAGCTTAGTCAGCGATAAGATTATGATTACGTAAGCATGTGATTATAGTTAGTATAATGTACATTTATAACAATGAAAACTCTGTTGAAACAGCTGAAAATTTGTCAAAACATATAAATATATATATAGAACGGTTGGAACATGTTATATTCTTGTTGGTTTGTCCAATTAACTCGATAAATTGGTTTTGTATAGATTATCAACTGACTGATGATAGCGCCGCACGTCCACCACCGAGGCCCAATCAAAATCCTGAGAATTTCAGTGACAAAAAAAAGTCGAGCTTCGGTTTAAAGAATCTCTCTCTCTCACCTTTTGACATTCAAACACAACTATGAGTTTACAAATATCAAGGGCTCGGGCTCGGGCCGTGAATGTCTGTAGCCGAACAGTCTTCCGAAGTACGCGCTCTTTTGCATCTTATTCCATCCGACAAAGACCTCAGTTGGACGCACCTCAAGGGTTACTCGATGTTCGAAGTCTTCCTAGGAAACAACCAGAAGAATTACATGCAGAGATTGTGAATCCAGCAGATAAGTTTAAGGAAAGTGGACACGTGGAAGATTTGCACAAATATGGCAAATATTTGATGGCAGTTTTACCCAAGTTTATTCAACAGTTTTCTGTTTGGAAAGACGAGCTGACAATTATGGTCAGTCCGCAGAGCATTCCTCCTGTTATGGAGTTTCTCAAGTTACATACCGCTGCGCAATTTAAATCTGTAATGGATGTTACCGCCGTGGATTTTCCCACGAGAACAAACCGGTTTGAAGTGGTTTATAACATGTTGTCAGTACGACATAATGCCCGAATTAGAGTGAAGACCTATGCTTCAGAGACAAGTCCTGTACCTACGATTGCAAACACTTTCCAAGGAGCCAACTGGTATGAAAGAGAGACATATGATATGTTTGGAGTGTTTTTCGAAGGTCATCCTGATTTGAGACGAATTCTAACCGATTATGGGTTCGAAGGCCATCCATTAAGAAAGGATTTCCCTTTGACTGGATATACCGAGGTAAGATATGATGAAGAGAAGAAGCGAGTTGTATATGAGCCATTGGAATTGACTCAAGCATTCCGAAACTTTTCTGCAGGTTCTACAGCCTGGGAGCCGGTTGGACCTGGACGAGATGATACGCCAGAGAGTTTCAAGTTGCCTACTCCAAAGCCCGAGGAGGAGGAGGAGGAGCCTGAGAAGAAGAAGAAGTAGTTGACTTACGAGAGAGAGAGAGAGATATAGTATGTAGAAAAGACTATATTATGAAGTTAAAGCGAGCGAGAGTGAGTTTGAAGATTATATCATTATAAGGTATAATACGGAATAGTATAATACTTTAATATGTAATATGATATGATATAATACTTTATTATGTAATATGATATAATATAATACTTTATTATGTAATAGGATATAATATCTCCACCGTATATACCCCACAATATCCCACTACACTGCGGGGCTCTACACCCTACAATACCGCGGGGCACTACACCCTACTATACCGCGGGGTACAACACCCCACTACACCGCGGGACACCCCATAGTAGACTGCAAGTGAATGCAGCACGTGACCAAAGGGAGCCAATGGCCTGAGCTGAAAGTCGAGAGTAACATGGAACGGGAAAGCGAGGCTCCTTTTACTGCTATGCTAAAGTGGGTGGACCAAAGTGGTGCGTCATACTAAACCAGAAATCCTCGATTTAATCTGTTCCAACTCTGCTTTCTTTCGCTGCTCATGTTCTTGTAGGCTCTTGACTTGTTCAGAAATAAGTACAAGTTCCTCAGAAGAATTGGCATCGAATTGAATTGAACCACTGGATTTTGGCACTTCGTTCTTACGCAGTTTTTCCAGCTGTTTCTGCTTATAATCCAGTAATTGCTCTAGCTCTCGTTTAATCAAGGCTAGACGAGAAGATCCATAATCATCAAGGCCCTTTTTACGACGGCCAGCCGCAGCCTCTGCATCAGCAATCTTCGTTTCCAAATCTAACAACTCTCTCTTTAGCCGCACATGTTCCCAATCAGTGTCTTTAGTGGAAGAAAAGTCTGTTCCACTGGAATTAAAGCTTGAACGGCCAGTTAATCCTAGACGTGACAAATAACCGTCAGCAAACGCAGATTTCTTTGACGAGGCTCCAGAACTAGTAGGTTTCCTTACCACCGACATTTTAGAATCCAAACTATACTCCGGCTTTGCTTTTTCAAAAGTGGCTCGCAAAGAAGCCGGCACCATTCGAGGTACTCTTAACCCTTTAGAACGGCTGTTCAAAATGTGAAGAAACACCATGCATTGTTCTTTTTCAATCTTTTCCTCGGACCTAGGATTGACCAGGTTCCAAGCGGATCGTCGGTCGGTTTCAGGGACATTTGATAATGTGGCATATAGCTCGGTCAAAGCGTCATATGAAATCATGCCGTGATAATCAGCATTTGCTGTATAAATAGCCGTATAAGACTGCCTATCTTCAGGAGAAATATACCAATCAAAGTCCGAACGTAGACCCAGGTCATCGTCATCGTCGTAATCATAATTACTGCCATTTCTATTGGCATTATTGCCTCCAAAACCACTGTTATTGGGGTCGGCTAAAGCCGAGTTGGCAGTTACCAAATATGCTTTGCTGGCAGGAACCAGCCATGATGGCAAAGTATCGGGCAAATTAGCCATACTCCCATTAAGAGAGTCATAAATCAATCGCATTGCAATACAAAACTCCTCAAAGTCCAAGCTTCCGTCGGAATCTACGTCGGCAAGATCCCATATTTTTTCCAGCTTATCGTCAGCCAAAGTGGAGTTTTTGAATACTGGAGCCACTTGGTCACCAGAAAGCAATCCTGAGTTAGGATTGAGTCCACTGAAGATTTCCCAGTATTTATTAATTTCCGACTCTTCAAGTTTGCTCATTGTTGAGGGAGTGAGGGAGTGAGGGAGTGAGGGAGAGGGAGAGAGAGATTGGGTGAGAGATTGGTGGCATTTTCATTGACTTGGGTGAAGGTGGGGGGGACTTGGTATAAAGATGAAGACAAAAAGACCAAGTGAAAACAAGAGAAAATAACACATTCTATGGGAAAAAATTACATAGAAATATACAATTGATTGGGTTGTACATTTATATGAATTTTTTGTGCTTTTTGTTTGTCCATGTCCTTAGTTCTCTTGTTCTTTTCTCTCCTCTTCTCTCCCTCACTACATACTAAACATCTTTACTTATACTTTACTTATACTTATTTCATTTCATCTGCACGGGTCGTGTACTTGCACTTGCTAAAAAATCTAACAGAAAAAAATCAAACAACAATAAGACGCGCATACCAGGGCAAACGAAACAATGGTTGAGAATGGTCGTTGTTGGTTGCTTTAGAGAGGGTTAATATTGGCCGTTTAAGTTCTCTTCTTGATGTTGGTAGCTAACCATTCAAGACCTTCATAAAGACCATCACCAGATGTAGCACATGTGGCTTGGATATACCAAGCTCTTTGTCGAAGAGATTGAAGTCCAAGTTTCTCTGTAATCTCAGAAGCGTTCATAGCATTGGGCAAATCCTGCTTGTTAGCAAACACAAGCAGTAAAGCATCTCGCAACTCGTCTTCATTGAGCATTCTTTGTAACTCCTCTCTGGCTTCGCTGATTCGGTCTCTATCGTTACTATCAACCACAAAAATGATACCTTGAGTGTTATGGAAGTAATGTCTCCACAAAGGTCTAATCTTGTCTTGACCACCGACATCCCATACGGTGAATGAAATGTTCTTGTACTCTACAGTCTCTACATTGAAACCAATGGTAGGGATAGTGGTGACGATTTCACCGAGTTTAAGTTTATAAAGAATAGTGGTTTTACCGGCAGCATCCAAACCGACCATGAGAATTCGCATCTCTTTTCGACCGAAAAGGCCCTGCAAAAGCTTTGAGATTGTCAAACCCATTTTACTAAAAGTTAGACATTGAACACAAAGGGACTAAATTGTGTTATGGTTGTAACACTCGACGTTAGCCTATTAGTCGAAACATGGCCAGTTTTATTTTGGCATGAAATCCGTATAGATTCAGAATTTTCGATAGATTTATCATTGCTAGACATGTTGTCGCCCCACTTTGTAAATGTTGTTTTTATGTTGGCACACTTCTCAGAACCTGGTGAAATTTTCAAAAACTACCAGTCTCGCCACAGAAACACCAATAATACAACTTGGCAAAGATAATTCCCGAGACTTAGTAGCGGTACTTTTCCAAGAAAAATATCCAGACTTGAGTTTCCATATTATATGCATTGTACAACGAATTTCCGCGGATTTCCGTACATCGCAACAGCATTCGACACGCCAAAAAGCGACACCACAACCGGTTATATGCCAACAAACAAGTGCAACATACACCAGGGTAGACCAACTGAAAGACCGGGTATATTAACCACTGCAAAACAAATGTGACAAATCTTCTGCTGTTAAAACAACAGATATGGCTGCACAAAAAAAACTCAAGCTTATCTTCCAGCGCTCTTTAAAAAAACAGCAGTCTCTATCCAAAAATTTAAAATCAACAATCACGGCTCAATCCATCCATTTATCCATATCTAACTGGCTTCCATTAATAATCAACACTTACCTTTCAATTAATGCCTAGAATATATAACAACCGAGTCTGTGTTGTTGATTAACCGCACACAATTAGAATAATGTTGTGTTTAGGAGGTGAGGTAGGTTGAACAGTTAACAGTGGGTGAGCTGGCAGAAAGGGGGTTGTGTGGTGGGCGGCTGGGGCTGGGCGGCTCTGGAGTGTTTGTGTTACCCGGAAGTAGAGGCTCGGAGAAAAACGAAATTTGGCATATGGCAATCAGGGCATAACCCTATGAGCAGTCACACTCCCAACAATCACAGTGCAGGGCAACTCCCTGTCTATGTCAAACCCACTCAAACTTTTTCAAGTACACTTTCAGTATTCTACACAACACATTTATTAACGACAACGATGGTATGTAAAGACAAGACATGTTACACTTATTGGTAAAAGAGGAGACTTAATGATGGATATGCAAATGCAGTATTACAGGATGTTTTAGATGTAAAGAAGGATGTATGGTTGTGATATATGGACAAATGACTGCTAGATGTTGATATTGAAAAGTTGGTAGTGCAAGACTGAGAACTTGCTGAACTTGGCGAAAACATGTTAGAATCTGTGTTAATATTTTTTACACTGTAATATTTACAGCTTTTTGTGTACTTGTTGAAGATATTTCACTATACATGTGCCATTTTCATCAGCTCAAAGTCCAGACATTTCCCACAATCATACACTCTTCCTACTTTTAATACCGTCTATATTCTCAAAATCTACCTCTAGAATTTTCTAGAATAATTTCTAACCCTAGGCACCCGTTAAAGCTTACGAATTGCGAAAGAAGACCAAGTCTCAGCTCGAGGAGCAGCTTATCGATCTTAAGAAGGAGTTGACCCGACTGCGAGTCCAGCAGGTCACCAACAACTCTCGAGGTTCTGGCAAGATCCAGGAAATCCGAAAGAACATTGCTCGAGTCCTTACTGTCATCAACCTCAACCAAAGAGATCAATTGCGAGAATTCTACAACGGCAAGAAGTACATTCCTAAGGACTTGCGAGCCAAGAAGACTCGAGCCATTCGACGACGTCTTACCAAGCATGAAGCCAGTCTCGTTACTGAGAAGACCAAGAAGAAGCAGATTGCTTTCCCTCAGCGAAAGTATGCTATCAAGGCTTAAGTTTGATAAGCAGTAAAAAACAAAAGGAAAGATTTTCAGTTTCATACATTTTCTTAGAAAAAAGAAGGTATTAATATACGTTATGACATAAGACAAAGATATATAAATAGGTATGGTATTGTCTGGTTTATAAGCAGCGAATATTGGTATTAGTCTGGTTTACTAAGGTTTTATTGCTTTGGTTGACACTGGTATGAGTTTGTAAAATCGGATGACTAAGATATTATGTAATGACTTACATAAGAGCTTACATAATAGTTCACCTTCAATTACCCGGAAGTCCCACAGGCGTGCAGCAGCTCTAAAATGCGCACAGCACCGCACTTGTGCAAACGGCAGCTCTTTAGTCTTTGCACAAACTGTTTAACTTCAACAGAACAAAGACGATATAATTTTTGCTTTGAAGACACAATGGTAGGTAGAAAATATGGGATATATGTGCATATATGTGCTTATACTGTGTGATGGATCTGCGATAAAATCATATTGGTATTGACCATTTACAACGTGGTGGGTGTTGCACCGACCATGTCATTCAACAGTACGACGATTTGAAATACAAAAACCAACATGCCATTGAGATTAATTTTCTATTCAGTCATAGTCCAAGAAATGTTGTGCTTGTAAAGAGCAAAAGAACAAAAAACAAAAAACTAACAGCATAGGCTGGAGCACTAGAAAACGCAAGAAAACTGTTAAACAAGGTGTCACTGGATGACGCCAATGAAAGCGATTATGGATACATCTACTCTGTATCAGGTCCGGTAGTGATAGCCGAGAATATGATTGGTTGTGCCATGTACGAGCTGGTTCGAGTGAGTCATGACAGTCTTGTTGGTGAAGTCATTCGAATTGATGGTGACAAGGCCACAATCCAAGTTTACGAAGAGACCTCTGGCGTCACTGTTGGAGACCCCGTTTTGCGAACAGGCAAGCCTTTGTCTGTGGAATTGGGCCCTGGTTTGATGGAAACCATTTATGATGGTATCCAGAGACCTTTGAAAGCAATTAAGGAGACTTCTCAGAGTATTTATATTCCTCGAGGTGTCGATGCACCTGCTTTGAGTCGAACCGTCAAGTATGACTATAAGCCGGGTACTTTCAAAGTCGGTGACCACGTGACTGGAGGTGATATCATTGGTATTGTATTTGAAAACTCTTTGCTTTCTGACCACAAGGTCTTGCTTCCTCCTAGAGCTCGAGGTACAATTACTTGGATTGCTGAACCTGGTTCTTATACCATTGATGAGAAGATTGTCGAGGTGGAATTTGATGGCAAGAAATACGAGTATACCATGTACCATACCTGGCCTGTTAGAGTACCAAGACCAGTCAGCGAGAAATTGAGTGCCAATTACCCTCTTCTGACTGGCCAGAGAGTCTTGGACGCTTTGTTCCCCTGTGTACAAGGTGGTACGACATGCATTCCTGGAGCGTTTGGCTGTGGCAAGACAGTTATTTCGCAATCATTGTCTAAGTACTCCAACTCTGACATTATTATCTATGTTGGTTGTGGTGAAAGAGGTAACGAAATGGCCGAAGTATTGATGGAATTCCCTGAGCTTTTCACCGAAGTCAACGGCAAGAAGGAGCCTATTATGAAGCGAACCACGTTGGTGGCCAACACTTCTAACATGCCTGTAGCAGCCAGAGAAGCCTCTATCTATACCGGTATCACTCTTTCTGAATACTTTAGAGATCAGGGTAAACACGTTGCTATGATTGCTGACTCTTCCAGTCGATGGGCTGAAGCGTTGCGAGAGATTTCTGGTCGACTAGGTGAAATGCCTGCTGACCAAGGTTTCCCTGCATATCTTGGAGCCAAACTAGCTTCTTTCTACGAGCGAGCTGGACGAGCTATTGTGTTGGGTAACCCTCAACGAGAAGCTTCAGTTTCAATTGTTGCCGCAGTATCACCTGCTGGTGGAGATTTCTCTGATCCCGTTACAACTGCTACTTTGGGTATCACACAGGTTTTCTGGGGTTTAGACAAGAAATTGGCACAAAGAAAGCATTTCCCCTCTGTCAACACTTCTATTTCTTATTCTAAGTACACACCTGTGTTGGAGAAGTATTACGAGAGCAGCTACCCTAGTTTCGGTTCATTGCGAGACAAGATCAAGGAGATTTTGTCCAACTCTGAGGAATTGGAACAAGTTGTTCAGCTGGTGGGAAAGAGTGCGTTGTCAGACTCTGATAAGATTACGTTGGATGTTTCTTCGCTGATCAAGGAAGATTTCTTGCAACAGAACGGTTATTCAACTTATGACGCATTCTGTCCTATCTGGAAGACCAATGGTATGATGAAAGCATTTGTTACATATTACGAAGAGGCACAAAAAGCTGTTGCGGCAGGTGCTTCTTGGAATAAGCTTTCTGAAGCTACTGGCGATGTCAAACATCAGTTGCAGTCCTCCAAGTTCTTTGAACCTAGCAGAGGTACAGCTGAGTTCAATATAGAGTTTGATAAGCTGTATTCCAGTATTACAGACAAGTTTGCTGATGCTTCTGAGTAAGCGGGCAAGAGCCTGTATCGTTTAATAGATAGATACATACTCAATATTAACATTTGCTTTAGACAGTTAGTGGACATGGGTTTTGAATGGTACAATGAGAGAAGGGTAATTACAAGAATGAGATAAATCTAGACCAACAAGTTCGGTTCTCGGAGTTTGTTGTTTCATCGGTAGGAGCTTGGCCATGAATCATAGCCACTGGAGCACTGTAATAGGGATGATCACGGTCGTTGGCAGAATAATGTACCGAGCGAGATCTTCTGCCGACAATAGGAGTCGAGTTTCTAGTACGTGCTATATATAAGTTAGTTAGTTCAGTATAGAAGAGCTACGTATATGTTTCAGGGGAATACTCTCCGGAGTGCTGGTATAGACAGGTATATTTGGGCGGGTATAATCAGCCATGCGGCCAACAAGGTCATAATTTTCAAGAGAAGCCGGTGAATTCGGCGGCGGAGACATGGCAAACATAGGCTGATCACCTGCAGATGAAACATATGTGTTGTCGTGAAGCAAGCGATGAGTTGAGCCTACAGGCTGAGCTATATATACGGGAGAAGAAGGTCTTGGGGAAGACATGATATATATAATTATAGACAAGTATCTTGAGAAGTGTCTTGAGAAGTATCTTTAAGAAGTATCTTTAAGAAGTATCTTTGAGAAGTATCTTTGAGAAGTCTTGGTTCTGAGAAGTTCTTATCTCAGTTTCCGTTTCTGTCTGTTCGAGCGGCTTAGCTGATCTAGCTTGTGTGAAGACAAAAGAAGGCATTTGTGGCTGGCCGAAAAAGTTCAGGGTTCAACTATGAAGGTAAAATTTAGTTTTGATATATCTCTAGAACCAATTGATATAAATGGCTGAAAATTTCAGAAAACCGCCAAATGAGTAGTCTAATAAAGAATCCAAAATTTCATCCCATTATATCGTATAGAGGTCGAAATAACTCGTCTCTTCCGACCTGTCAAGGCGTTGCCGCCCCCCCGACATCTCCCAGCAGGAGAGGGCGCTCGACATTTCTGTCAACAATCTTAGACTGCTGCCATATCACTGGGAAAAAAGCCGCAAATCAAACAACAACAACAACAGCAACATTGCTCACGTAATTAACGCATAAGTCATATTTTGTTTTCACAATGGAAATCGACCCAGATGTGCAGATGAAAGACATCGATGCCGACCTGGATATGGAGGAGTATGGAAGCAACTATTCCATGTTGGAAAGTGAAGATCAACCTGGCGTTCCCACAGGAGTAGAATTAGTGCCTCCTACGGAATTAACCAGGCAATCTATGAATGAGTTGGATGGCTGGATAGAAACGCTAAAAGGCTGTAATCACCTGAGAGAACAGGATGTCAGTTCTTTGTGTGCATTGGCCAAAGGAATCCTACAATATGAAGATAATGTACATCCAGTACAAGCACCAGTTACTATATGTGGAGATGTTCATGGCCAGTTTCATGATCTTATGGAATTGTTTAAAATTGGTGGACAATGTCCTGATACAAACTATTTGTTCATGGGTGATTATGTGGACCGAGGTTATTACTCGGTAGAAAGTGTTTCTTATTTGGTTGCTATGAAAGTGCGATATCCAAATCGAATTACTATATTACGAGGTAACCATGAGAGTAGACAGATCACTCAAGTCTATGGTTTCTATGACGAATGTCTGCGAAAATACGGCAATGCAGAGGTGTGGAAAATGTTTACAGATTTGTTTGATTACTTCCCTATCACAGCATTAGTGGAAAACAAGATTTTCTGTTTGCATGGAGGATTATCACCGCAAATCGATACTATCGACAATATCCGTGACTTGAACCGATTCCAAGAGGTCCCGCATGATGGCCCTATGTGTGATTTGTTGTGGTCTGACCCTGAAGAGCGTGGAAGTTGGGGAATCTCTCCAAGAGGTGCTGGGTACACTTTTGGACCAGATATTAGTGAAAAGTTCAATCATTTGAACGGTCTGTCGTTGATTGCAAGAGCTCATCAACTTATGATGGAAGGTTATAGCTGGAGCCATGACCAACAGGTGGTTACGATTTTCTCAGCTCCTAATTATTGTTATAGATGTGGTAACCAAGCAGCCATTATGGAAGTTGATGAGCATCTTAACAACACATTTTTACAGTATGATCCATGTCCAAGACCAGGTGAGCCATCAGTCAGTAGAAAGACACCTGATTACTTTTTGTAGTATGAATGAGGAACGAGGGTTTTGCTGTATAGTCATTAGTATATTATAATCTATTTACACGAGTTTACTTGCACGATCAATGGCAATTTCGCACATGGCCTAGATAGTTAGTGGTTGTTGTTGTTGGTTTGATGCCGTGCTGACTAAGCATGTTGAGGTTGATGACTGATACATCTAGAATGCTTAGTCAGCATCATCATCGACATCCAAAATATCCTTTTTTAACTCACCTTTAATGCCTCGTATTTCTCCAAAGACATGTCATTTCGATCTATACGATCCATAATGTCCTGCATTATCTCCTCTCGTGGCCTTCCGTTGACAAAAACAACATATCTCAATCCCGGGAAGGTCTTCTCGTATGCATCGTTCAGCTGCTCGAGTTGTTGGGCTTGCTCGGCAGACACTTGCTGAAGACCAGCTTGTTCAGCCTTGGAATGCGAGGACAATGCCTCTTCCTTTTTAGCGCCGAGTCGTGGATGTGCCGCAATGATGTCATATATCCTAGGATCATTCTGGTCATGCGAAAGAATGCTTGATAGTTTGCTGAAAATTGCACATATCATGTCTTCATATGAATCATAGTTATGAGCAGAAACAACCAAATGAACCAAGGTTTCCAAAGTGGGGCATTTTTCAAACAGTTGAGTCAAAACATCTATTTGCTCGTACCAGTCCAATTTCTTGAAGTGGTTAATAGATGGAATCCCCATGGCAAAGTTATAATGGTTGGCAAGTATTGTGTGTTGAGTTGATAAGAGATGCATGTTGTTACCCGGCAATAATATATATAGCCGTACGTATATTATTTAATAGTCGTGTGCTCCTTAAACCAAGGCTGGTATAACGGGCTTAATATATGCTTGGAAAGGCCCGAGATTCCCCGGACTAACCAGTAAAAAGGAATTCGGGTCGTTTGACCATAATAAGTTTGTTGAAGGTCATGTGTGATGGCATAGTTTGTGAGAGTTTATAGAAAAATCCAGTGCCATAGCTGTGATATAGACTGTATGCTATGTTAATAAAAAGGAGTAATATCAGCTGGAATTTATCAAAGATACTTGAAAACAAAAATGGCATATCATTTCTCATTATACAAGTACCAGTAAAAGCAATTAGATGCGTTCTCCACACTCTACGGATCGACGGGCTACCCCACAAAAAATCACCCCATATCTTTCCCCTGAATACCCGTCCGGGGATACCCAACTGGGACGGGTTCTGGAATGACTCGGAACCTTAGCGTGGAACTTCAGCCGGGAACCAGCAAGGCAACTTTAGTGTGGCATGTGACATTGCTAGTCCGGAGACGGAAGATATAGGAATGAAGAGGCGAAGCCCTTTGAGTTGCTATGTTCTGAAGTTGTCCAAGAATTGGTTTTTTCAGGGTCAAGTCATCGGAGGTTCATGGTGAGGCTGAAAGAGACGGGTTTCCTGGTCTCAATGAATCCAGGGTATCAAGGAGTGATGGATATTTTAGAACAAGTTGATATTATGAGAATTGTACTGTGATTTTCTGACATAATTGGCAATTGAAGCAGGATTTTGTGGGATTTTTGTGGGATTTTTGTCGGCCTTTTCAGCCTTGTGTTTTTTTTTGCCTTTTTTTCATCCAAGATTTTCACATATTGCTAGCCTAGCCCAGGATGATGACATATTTCTTTCTAGCCATACTATTCTAACTAATACTTTGGAAAAGCACATGTTTTCCGATAAGAAGTTGAGCAGTCAGAATCAATGATTATCATCTATCGAAAAATTCAAAACAATTGATGCATCATTCTGTATTCAGATCATTTTCAGATTTTTACTATGATATTAGCAGAGTATCTCTGACAAGACCTACACTGTTACACTGAAAATCAGAACCAGCAAATGGCCGGTATTTTGTGTCTTCTGCTAAATCTGTTGCTTTTTTCTTTTCTTTTCTGCACGTGCCCATCAGAGACTTATTTAGCGTTAGTGCGGGGTAACGTGGGGGGTGGGGTGCATACCTCCGCCTTCTCGCAATATCATCGTATCGAGATTGGCCTGCATCAAGGGGCAGACACAGAGAGGGGTATGATACGAGAAGAGAAATACGTCGACGACCCGCAGAAGAATTTACTATGGCATTGTCTGGCTTTCTATGTGTTTCATGGATGAACGGATGTAAAATGTCCCCACATTAGCTGGGCATACCCCACGGTTCGGTGCCAAGAAAGCTAAGATCAGTGAAGTGATTAGGCGAGATGAGATGAGATGGAGATTGAACTAAAACAATTCATAGAGTTCAATGATATTGGATTTATCTTTCAGTTGGTATGCTCTCACTCTGCTGCTAAAGCAAGATATATGATGTTAATTCCCGTTAATCTCGTGTTTTTCGATATTTTTACACTTTTAATGCTTTTATCTTTTCCTTTAGGCTAGGTACAGAGCCTCAAAAAGTTATGCACGGCGCAAATACGGGTATATGTGTGGGGGCAACATGTATGCGTATGCGATGACCAGCGGCGGATAAAGGATGTGTTAATAGCGGACTAATTGACTGCCGAGTTAGGAGTATCCAGAATTCTAACCGGAGTTACTGTTTCAGCAGACCTTGTTTTCTCTCAGCTTCTTTGTGCTGTTTAATCTGCTATTGTCTCCAGCTATTCAGCTGTTTAGCAGCTCTCAATTCGTCTCTTCAACTATATGGCGCCTCATCATCTGATTTATCATTTGAACCCTAGCCCTTCCACTGATATCAACCCCTCAATTCACCTTGATTCATTCAGAAAGGTGGTGACTATATTCGCGGTATTAATCGTCCCTTGTAATGAAGGACATGATTCACAGAGACAGGCGGCGATAGCCGGATTTTGATCATCCCGGAATCAGATGCGGGGTAGTAACATTATAAAAGAAGCATTTAAAGTGTGTCTTTATACTGATATGTTATGCAATCTGAAATCTTTCTAGAAAGTACTTTTTGAAATGAGCAGTGTTCACTCCAACCGCGGCGGCACGATTGAATATACACCCAATAACAACAACGACAACGCGACCACAATCATCAATGATGATGCCGAAGGTAAGAGTGATGCGGAACATATTGAATACAGCCGAGATCCTACAGATCCAGCATTGATTGACGATCTTCTCAGAGATGCCAAACAGGCAACTGAATACGAGCAGAACATGAAACTATGGGACGGTATTAAGACCTACCCGCGAGCAGTGGCATGGTCTGCATTGATTTGTATGACTTTGGTAATGGAAGGTTTTGACCAAGGGCTATCGTTTATTGCTCTACCATCTTTCAACAAGAAGTTTGGAGATCCTGTTGGTGACGGTACTTATCAAATCCCAGCTGCATGGCAAGTAAGCATGAGTATGGGATCTTTGTCTGGACAGATTCTTGGTCTGTTTGCTAGTGGTTTATTTGCTGAGAGATACGGACATAGAATGACCATGATTGTTGGTTTTGCCTGGGCATGTTGCGTCGTGTTTGTACCTTTCTTTGCCCAATCTGTCAACGAGATCCTGGCTGGCCAGGTACTGTTTGGATTCGCTTGGGGTTCCTTCCAATCAGTGACTACTGCATATGTTGCTGAAATATGTCCTGTAGCTTTGCGAGGTTATCTGACTACATTTATTGCAGTTTGCTGGAAACTAGGCGAACTTATTGCTTCATCTGCCATGCGAGGAGTTGATGGAATGGCCAACCCTAATGCCTGGAGAATTCCGCTTGCTCTTCAGTGGGTTTGGCCAATTCCTTTGGCTATCGGAGTCTACCTTGCTCCTGAGAGTCCATGGTGGTTGGTTAGGAAGAACAGGACCGAGGAGGCTATGAAGAACTTGCAGCGGCTAGACAACAGAACCGATGAGGAGCGACGAAAAACTCTAGCTATGATTATTCATACAATCAGCATTGAAACTGATGTGCGAGACTCTGCTACATACTTGGAATGTTTCCGTGGTACCAACCTCAGGAGAACCGAGATATCTACATTGACATTTTTGGCTCAGAGCTGGAGTGGTACGATTATTCTTGGATATTCCACCTATTTCATGGAACAGGCTGGTCTTTCTTCAGAATACTCTTTTGATCTTTCTATTGTGTCTTACTTGCTAGGAATGATTGGTTGTGTTGTTGTATGGTTTGCTATGAAACGATTTGGCAGACGTCAGATGTATCTCAACGGTTTGTTCTGGATGTGGGTATTATTGCTGATAGTAGGAATTCTAGGTGTTGTGAAACAGACATCAGCAACATCCTGGGCCATTGGTGTGTTACTGCTGATCATGATGTTTGTTTATGATATCGGAGTCGGATGTTTGGTTTACACGATTGGTGCTGAAATTCCTGCGAATAAGCTTCGTACCAAGACCATTGTACTCAGTAGATCATTATATGATGTTGGAAATATTTTCGGATCAATTGTAACTCCTTATATGTTAAATCCTACGGCATGGAATTGGGGAGCCAAAGTTGGTTTCTTCTGGTTTGGTTTCTGTACCTTTTGTATCATCTACATTTATTTCCGATTGCCAGAAACAAAAGGCAGGACTTATGCTGAAATTGATGTCATGTTTGAGAGAGGTGTACCTGCGAGACAATTTGCAGACTATAAGATTGATATTTTCGAGAATGTAAAGTCTGTGGATGATGAGAATGAGGATGAGAAGTAAATGTGTGAATCAGTAATTTAGTGATGTAGTAGGTGAAACCTGGAATGTTAAAACTGGAATGTCAAAACTATATATGTGTACAGTTTGTATTATCGATATATCAATTTTATGGCTCAAGTCAGAAGAACAAAATTTAGTGGTTGGTTGTGGAATTAGGCACACTTTGGATAGCAAAGCCGTTATTGGACCCTGCATATCTCATTGCTTTTTCCCCGAAAGCTTATTCTTACGGATCGCCGGTCACCAATTACCGCGCCTTCAAGAAAGAAACTTGTTTGCCAAAAGAAAAAAAGCCAGAAAAAATCACAAAAGCATCAAGTTTCTTATTACAAGATTTTCATGGGCATTCCAGCATTTAGCGAGATTTTTGCGGGGCTCCGCACAGCCGTTCATGCCGGGTAGATTGCGGGGGCCTCCATTATCCAAAACTTCCAAAACTTCCGGATCCGGACTTGTGGGGGACTATAAAGTAAGCCACAGCCACCATGGAGTCCACTGCTTGACACTTTTTGATCAGTAATCAGTTAAACTGAATAATATCCATTTATATAACTCATTTTTAATTTTTTCGTAGTTCACAATGAGCCTAGTGGAATCAAAAGATAACTCTTCAGCTTTGATCAAGATTGATACTGACAGAGTTATCGGGACAGTTCAACCTGAAATATACAGTGGTTTTGTCGAACATATGGGAAGATGTGTTTATGGAGGAATCGTAGACTATGATAATAAGCATGGACTTGTGAATTCCAAGGGTTATCGTACTGACGTCATGTCAGCTCTGAAAGACATGAAGATGCCTGCCGTAAGGTATCCAGGTGGAAATTTCACCGCACAATACCATTGGTTGGACGGTGTCGGGCCAAAATCTGAACGACCAAGACGTGTTGATTTGGCCTGGGCAAATGATGAGTCTAATGAGTTCGGCACAGACGAGTTTATGGAATGGTGCAAAGAGTACGGCTGTGAACCTTATATCTGCTTGAATATGGGTACAGGAACTTTAGATGAAGCACTAGCGTGGCTGGAATATTGCAATGGAAAAGGTACGACTTACTATGCGAATTTAAGGCGCAAAAATGGACATCCTGAGCCGTATAATGTGAAATATTGGGGGCTCGGCAACGAGATATGGGGAGATTGGCAGGTGGCCCAAGATACCCCTGAACATTATGCCAAGAAAGCCTGGCAATGGGGAAAAGCACTAAAAATGCTCGATAGTTCAATTATATTGATTGGATGTGGAGAGACTGGCCTTTCTCCGTGGGATAGAGTCGTCACTGAACAATTGACGGGCCGAATGGATTGGTATTCACTACATTTGTATACATACCACAAGGATTACTATAAGAATGTAACAGGACCAGCAGCTGCTGAAATTGGAATCAAATCGGCTATTGGTCTGCTAGACCATGCTCGTGTTTCAAAAAACCAACTTTCTCCGGTCAAAATATGCTTTGACGAATGGAATGTATGGGATGACATAGGAGCAGCTGGTGATAAAGGCGCAGAACAAGATTACACTTTCAGCGATGCTTTGGCTGTAGCAAGTTGGTTGAATGTGTTCATCCGACAAGCAGAGCATGTGCATATGGCCAACATTGCCCAGATTGTCAATGTAATTGCACCGATCCTCACATCCCCTACTGGATTGGTTTTGCAAACCATCTACTACCCGTTTGTTTTATTTTCACAGCATATGAGAGGTGAAAGTATTGGTTTACACATATCCAGTCCATTTTACAAGGGACCGACTGAAGGGTTTTCTGGTGGTCTAAAGTGGTTGTCTGAAGTCGACAAGAAGATAGCTTTATTGGATGCCAGTGCTACAGTGGATTATTCTAAAGGATTGTTGACAGTGGCAGTTGTAAACCGGGCACTTGAAGATGATTTATCTACTAAGATAGTATTTGATGTCGTGATTGCTTCTGACAAGGTTAAAGTATGGACTTTGTACCATGATGATGTCTATGCTGGTAACAATTTCGAAAACCCTAACTTGATTACCCCTAAAGAATCGGAGGCAAGCTTCAAGGAAATCCAGGAAGGAAATTATATATTTAAGAAACATTCTTTTACTTTGTTACAGTTTCTTGTTGGAGAGAAGAAGTGAATTACGAATTAAATAAATGATTAAATAAGACTAAATAAATGAATTAAATAAATGATTTAATAAATGATTAAATAAATGATTAAATAAGACAAAATAAAAGTAATCAAGAAAAAAAAAATTTCGTAAATCAAATATAATATTCATACTATTACCTAAACATTTCAAACCTATTCATACAATAAATTTGTTCACCATTATAGAAAACTAGACTCTTTTCTCATTATCAATATTCACAACTGCTTCTGCTCCTGCATCTGCATCTCGCTCATCTTCTCGCTCAACATGTTCATGATCAACCTTCATACTAATTTCCTGAGTCTGGTTCTTCAATTCTTGCAAATAGTCAACATGTGTCTTTGCACTGGGAACGAACCATGGAGTATCTCTCCAAAGATTGTCCATTAATTCCAAAGGAGTTCGACCGGTTTCAGGCAAGAATGCCCAGAAAAATAGACCATTGGTGAAGTTACACACAATAAACAAATAAAAGTACCTGTAGCCAACATTGGTCATTGCAATATCAGTTACTTGGCCAATCATGGTGTTGAAAGCAAAAGAAACCATACATGAAATTGCAACACCTTTAGACCTTGTAGCCAAACTGAAACTTTCAGCAGGAATTATCCAAGATAAAGGACCACTGCATGCGCTGAAAATAAAGTTGTACATCCAAGTACAAGCAATAAAGCCGATTTGTGCACTTCTGTTGTCGGTTGTTCCAGCAGGGAATCTTGCCATGAGAATAGCTGCAATAATAAACATAATACAGTTACCAAACATACCGATAATCACGACCCATCTTCGACCAGTGTAATCAATAAACAACACACAAAGGAATTGAGCAAGAAGGGCTATGATACTATTGATAGATTGATAAAGTAATGTTTGTGCAGTTGTCAGACCCATTTGAGCGAAAATCGTAGGCGAGAAGTATTGAATAGCGGAAACACCGGTCATTTGCATTGATGCTTGCAATGCAACACAAATAAATATTCTTCTGAAATTATCTTTATTTCTGAACAGTTCTAGCCAAGAATGTGCTTGTTGTTCCTGTTCAAGAGCCACCTCTTCAGAGATCTGATCAAACTGAGCAATGACAAAAGGATCCTCGGTATTTCCATTGGCATGTAATCTGGCCAAGGTTTGGATTCCCTTTTCGGGGAGACCTTTGGCAATCTGCCATCGTGGAGATTCAGGGAAAAAGAAGATCAATAGACCGAGAATACCACCAGGAATCACTTGAAGACCTAAAGGAATTCGCCATTGATTATTTGTATCCAAACCAATATAACAACCGTAACCAACCCATGAAGCAATTAAAGCACCGATTCCAAGGAAAAATTGTTGTAAAGCAGTTACTCTACCTCTGATGTCTGGATGGCATAATTCTGCCTGATATAATGGTACAACCATACAGTAAATACCAACACCAACACCAGAAATAAATCTACCAGCATAAACATAAGATATGGTTCTTGCACCAGATTGTAAACAACCTCCAATAACAAAAAGAACTGTAGCACCGGCAATTGTACCTCTTCGCCCTAATATATCACTCATGAAGCCTGCAAACAGCCCACCAAAAAAAGCCCCACCAGTGAATAACGATACGACAGCACCGGCCATACTACTGGTCGGGTGGAACATAGAGACGAAAGTTTCAGACGCCACTACTTGTGCAATGACACCAAGATCATAACCATAAGTAAAAGAACCTAGAGCTGCAAAACAACTGACCAGGAATTGGTACCATTTAGGGGTAAGGAAAGCCATGATTATAGAGAGAGAATTGCGTTAAAAAAAAACCTTTAAAAAATCGGAAAAAATCCGGGGAAATTTCAGAAAAATCCTGTTTATAAACAGAACGACTAAAAGTTAATTGGACTTTCTATAATTTGGCATACCTAATTCAGAATTTATGTGGATATTTATATGTGTGGAGTTCGATGTGTAGTACGAGCCAGAAAGGGATACCCAAATGCGGGGGGGAATGTGGGGTACCACCACCACATTTTGGCACACACACCAAAGGACAAGACAAGACAAGACTAGAGAGGAGGGGATAAAAAGAACCAGCGCGATTTATGTGAGGGGTGGGCGATATGCTTTAATGTATTATTTGGTTGTAGTTTTTGTGAAATGATTCATTGTTATTTTTTATAGCCTCATTCTGCAGCCCTGCTTTTGCAGCATCTGACCAATGCTATCTCATCTATGATTTTAGTAGAAAAAAGAGAATTAAATTAGTATAAAGAATAAATGACAAGAGCTGAGCAAAAATAACTATACGCGCATTCATCATGATCGAACGAGGGTTGCTTTCCTCTTTAAGATACGGATCAAATGCATGACAGTCTCAAATTAATCCCGACAACAACTTTACGGCACAAATGGATAAATTGGAAGATAATAAAGACGTTGAAATAGGGAGAGGGGAAGAGGGGTGAGCCGCACTATACATGACAAGGGCTATAGATGAGATGGAGGACAGTTTCTTTGCCGGTTACTGAAGCCGACAAATAGAGTGACGTCATATGGGGATTCAGGTCCTAATGAAATACCATGGACAATGCAATAAGCCAAATAATATAAGAAGAAGGATACGATATCAAAAAAAGTAAGAAATAAGCAACTAAATGCTGATCTGATATTGTTACCCCCATTTTTCAGCCCGAGCTTCAGCCGTGCCGTGCCACACGACGATACTTTGTTAGGGCTGCTGCCACCCACGAACAAATCTCGATTCAACCCACTAACTATTTTGTCAAGTATTGCTACTTTTCGGAGGCCGTTTTTAGAAGCCATTGGAAGTTTTTCTTAGCATTTGCCTTTATATATCCGCCATAATGATTTGGTCTTTGGTTTAGGACTGGTTATTAGAACTATACTTGGTTACTATACATGGTTACTATGCATAGTGATGCCATTATAGCTGCATCACCAGATCATATTAATAGATTATAAGATTTTGAACTAATAAAAAACCATTAAAAATCTCAATTATATATTGTTAGATGTTGGCTGTAATTTCACTGTGGTATAACAGAAACTCAATTCTCAGGGTCTTCATTCTAGAATAAGGTACATGGAGAAATCTGAAACATGATCATCTCAAGTCAAGATACGACGTATAACCTGAAACATGTCTGACTTATATACAAAGACTGCTATAATAAATATATAGAAGTATATTTCACAATTTATTATACAGTTTATGACTGATGAAGGATGCTGAAACTTGAGCTTAGTTCAGTCAGTCAGTCAGTCAGTCAGAATGTGTTCTGACTTGAGCAAAAGATTTGAGCCTAATTCGGTAGTAATTTTCAGCCGCACGGTCCCTTTGTATCTCTTCTCATTGAGAATAGAAGAACCTGTGATTCCATATCAAGAGTTTCAATAAATTATATCTGATATTATCTTGAATTGATAGTATTGTAAGTTAATATTATTATAATCTTTTTTTCAGATCTTTTCTTTCATTATGACTCAACTGAGTATGGCCTTCTGCTACGGTCAATGGGTCTATAGCTCACCCACTCACTCACACACCACACACAAACTCAACAGCGGTCGGGACCTTGAAATTTTTTTGCTCACAAACTCAGATTTACCAAACCTGGACTTTTAAATTACATACCATTCATCATGGCAGCACCTAGTTCATCTATTATTGTGACCGTTGCTGTGGCATCTGTGGGTTAGTAATTAGAATGAAAAAAAGAGGCCCTTTTTTGGTTCATGTTTGTTTGACTTGACCTGTTGAGACCATTTTCCAGAATCTAACATTTAGTGACATACCTTGCTTACTTTGACTACATGCGAAGACATTCGCCAGATTTCCGAAAGAAACTGAGAAAGACTGCTAAAGCCCATGAAAAGCAACAGAATTTGACTGCAGAGGCCAATAGGGCCGAATTCCAAAACAGGCTACATGATACTCTCAAAACATCTTTAGCCAGCGATCCTTTACCTACCACTTTGAAAGAGCAGGAAAGCTTTTTCGTAACCGAAGTCGGTCGAGCAGATGAGCTGGCCAAATCTGATGATCAGATTGTGCAGATCCAGGCTGCTTTAGGATTCTACCGGGCCCTGAGCATCTACCCTAATCCCACAGATTTATTGAATATTTTCGAGAAATCTCTGAGCAAACCTGTGTTGGACATTTTGCAGGCTATGCTTGTTTTAGAGCCTCCTGCCAATATTACTGACAATTGGGTGCCAGGTACTGCTGTTGGATCATCTGTTGAGATTGATATTGATATTGATGGACCCGAGTAAATGGAGATTGACATGGAGCAAGGCTCGGCCGGCTGGATTAGTCAGCTTATTAAGCGGATACCTGATACCAATGGGTGAAGCTGTCGTATATAGATAATAGTGTAAATGTACATGAAGAAAGCAAAGCATAACCACTTAGCAGAGCACTCCCTTTGTCTTTACTCACAATAAAAGACTTACAGCTCGGGGGAGGGGCCATCGGGGCGATAAGCGTCTTTCGGTCACTGCCTTCAGTTCCAGTCTACCCCAGCCCATTGATGTAACGATTATGTTATTGTGGACTCTATGTAGTATGGAGAGCGAAATGCGTCAAGGTTTACGTAAGCAATATGCATCCACTTACGTAATCTTCAGAAACTTTCCCTCTCTCACTCACTCCTAGTTGCCAGTAAATGATAATCAATTGCTAAGTATTTCAAAAAGATTCCCTCGCCTCGCCTCGCCCCGCCCAATCCCAATTATATTTGCATGAATTAGGACTAATGGTTGATGTCATTGGAAACCTTATTCTGATTCTGACTCTCATTCTCATTCTCATTCATGCTAATGCTATTATCTCCGCAGCAGCTTATCTGCAAACATTATCACTTCAACATTAATAATAATCCTAGCTAAACAATCAGTTCTAAAAACAACTAGAAAGATCACCGGCATCTGAAAATTACCCCGTATTTTTTTCGTGCTTTAATCATTGTTCTTCCTCGGCAGATTTTAAAGTTCTCATTGAGATTGATCGACAACCCCCGCTTTTGCATGGATATGGTTTTGCCGAGACCTCTTTTAAGTACCAAGAAAATAAATTTCGAATCAGGCAAAAAAGTATATAAAGCTCACTGATTGCCTGGTACAACGACGATATTTAAACAGACGTAGTAAACGATATTTTGTATAAAAAATGACTGATATAAATGAACAAGCAGACTCTACTGCTGCTGTAGCTACTGTAGCTGCTGTTGATACACCTGCTGCAGATATCGAAGACAAGCACCAAATTCCCGAAAAGAAGGCAATCAGTGAGTATGTAACCATGGATGCAGAAGACGAGTCATTGGCTAGGTGGAAACGTTCTCTTGGGCTAACAATGAATAGTAATAATACCATAGGAGATGCAGATGACAAGCGACAAGTGGTGGTTTTAACCATGACTGTTTATATTGACGGACGAGATCCCTTTGTGGTAAATGTCGAAGACCCGGAATCACTGAAGAATTTCCAAGAAAACCCCATGTCTGTGCCTAATGGTGTCAAATATCATTTGAAACTCGGTTTTAGAGTTCAACATGAAATTGTCACGGGGTTAAGATATATTCAGATTGCTAAGCGCGCGGGTATTACTGTCAACAAGACCAATGAACTCATGGGTTCTTTCCCACCTAATACTGAGGAAAAGCCATTTTATGAGGTTGATCTGCCTGAAGCTACTGCACCAAGCGGGTTCTTGTTGCGGGGCACATATCATTGTACATCTTCGGTGGTTGATGATGATGATTGTATTCATACTGATGTTCCTTGGATGATTCATGTTACCAAGTGAGTTTTGAACCGATATTTTCGTATTTTATTTATGCTTCTATAATATTAGTTTAACCCTATGGTTTCTATTATGTTTATTCTTTCCATAATGCCCCTTGTTTTGTGCTGTTGATATGTCTTTATGACCGTTTCGGCCACATGTTCGTTCGGTCAGGAACTGCTGGCATCTGTTGCATCTGTGGCGGCATTGGCATTGGCATTGGCATATGAATAGGCATTGGAACCTGCGATGCATTCAGAGGCACAGTCAGAGACACATTCATAGGCATAGCCGTTTGCATGTTCCAGTTAGGATACGCTTGCCATTGGTTATAGGCAGGATCATAGGGACTATAACCACCGTAGGCATATGGACCAGGTTGGACGTTCGGGAAACGCTGATATGCAGTAATATGTGGCTGCCTGGAGTATTCAGGGTCATATCTGGTTTGTTCTGAAGCGTATTGTTGCCGCTGTTCCTGTAGTTGATCTTCCTCGGTTCCTTCGAATATCCGCCTTCGAGCTTCATGATATTTGGCCAGTCTGGCATCAATGGCTTCTTTCCCCTTGTTTATTTCCGGATCGTCTGCTTTATCTTTTGCTTCTGTTTCTTCTTCAACTTCTGTCCTATCTGATACTCTATTGTTCCTCTTCTGCACCACAGTCCGTTTTTTCCCGCCAACGTCCTGTTTCTTGGGCTCTACCAAGATCTCAGCCAAACTTTTCAAACATGGCTGTGTATCTGGCAATTTATAAATAATCACGGCATTCCCTGCTGCATTTGGACAGTGTCCTACGGCATGGTAATCAGCCACTTTGTGTGTCAACATGCGGAAATAAGAGTTGGTGGAATCTAGTTCCAAGTTCTGGTCCAATACTGCCGATTTTGCAAAGTTCATGATAGTTTGATCCAATCGTAGGACAAACATGCGGTTTGGGCCCCTTAAAGCATCCAAGATGATGGGGTCGACGGTAATGTCTGTATTCACAGCATCACCAGTGACATTTGTAGATATATTCCGGTCAGCATTTTCTGCCGATGTCGGTTGCATTCTATTTTGCGATATTTCTGCAGTTTGGCTCATTCTAGGTTGAATAGTATCAACCACCGACCGTGTATTCAGTTTACACTGTATATCTTCGGCTTGTACTGACAATAACGGCTATCTGTTCAGTGTTTGGTTTATTCTCTGCTGAATATTCCTGTTTAGACAGTTACTTTTTGGATATCTTTCCGGTGAAATATGGCCGTTGTAGTTATATGTGCTAGTTAGGTTGGTTGGCTAGCTTTTTAGATTTTTCAGTTTCGGAATTTGTGATTTGATTTTTTCGTTTTTTTCGTTTTTCGTTTTTTTCGTTTTTCGTTTTTCGTTTTGACCTTTGACCTTCAACCGTTTCTCAACCTCTCCCTTCCTTCCCTTCACATCTTCTTATCTTTGTTGATCTCGGCTTTCACAATCAAAACTAATGGAAGACGAAGCTGAAATAGTAAGTTACTATGTTAACATTCTGAATAAAAACAAATACTAACTTTTAGGTTCGACAGAAGCGTTTGCAGCGCCTGGGATTACCTTCTGCCACGCCCAACAGCTCTGGAGGCAACATGGATAATGTTGCAACGGACAATAATAATTCCGAACCAATTGACCAGGACATGCAAGATATTTATACACCGGTCGAACCAAAGGTAGAATCAAAACCTGAAACTGTGGTTGAACCGAAGCCCCCTAGTTCTTTGCCTGTTCCAACAGTTGAAGACCTCGAAAGCTGGGAAAACACCGCAATAAGTCACGTGCTTGCCGTCAGCCTGGTAAAAACGTCTGAGAACAGTAAATTGGTGTATCTTGAAGGACTTGCACAGGAAATTAAAGACGAGCTGGAATCTTCTAGTGTTTCTGATACTGAATCTGCTGCTAAACCATTACTTACAAGCCCGATTCTGGAACGAATTTTGTGGGCACGACTTACAGAAACGGCCCTTAAAAAGTCTGCTTTTGATTATTTATTTGACTGTTGGACCGGTGCTGAACGTGTCCTGAATTTGCATGGCAGAAATGGCGTGAAAAGCGGTTCTGCCGAGTTTCAGGCCCAGAAATCCGCTGCCATGCAGAACGTCAAGCAACTGTGTGTCAATTTCGCTGTGATTTGTTCTACATCTGACATACTACAGTCTGGTGAGACTACTGCCAATATTGGTGAACGTCTGTTGAGTTTGACTGTAGGTGCTGGACCGCCATTATATGATTTTGTGCGTGAAATGGTGGCACATGCACAGGAACAGGATTTGCTCACAGATTTACTGGATCCGCTCTTCTTTTATCTTCGTGACGGACTGTGCAAAATTGGTTACGCTGGGGACTACAAGACATATTTCCTTGTATTGGAATCCTTGCTGAGCATCCCTATGATTCCTACGATTATTACTAGTCTAAGCAGTTTCCGCCAGGACATTATAGATGGCAAAAAGCTGGAGGCAATGAACTTGGCAAGCACAACATTACTAGGTCCCTTCTTTAACATATCTCCTCTAACATCTGCCGGTGTCTTGATGAATTTTGCAAATGCTGACATAATAACTCCAGCTGAAGTTTCGCGAAAAAGAGGCGATATCGAGGCCGAGCTCAAGGTTATTCAAGATAGGTTGTTTCAGATTATTGACAAAATTGTCCGTGGTTCTGTGGAATCAAGGACAAACGTGTTAAAGTACTTTCAAGATGTGCTGGAGCTCAACTATAAGCGAACTGCTATGCAAGTAGATACCAGAATATTGACGTCGGATGGATTTATGATGAATGCCAGCTCTATACTAGCTAGACTGTGCCAGCCATTTACGGACACGTATGGTTCCAAGATTGATAAAATTGAGTTGCGATATTTCCAGTATAATAACAACCACTTGAAAATCAAGGAAGAAACTAAACTGGCTACGACAGGCACAGAATCGGAAGAATTTTACGAGAAAAATGCATTAGAATCTGAAAAGGGGATCAATTTTGTCACTGAAGTTTATTTTCTTACTGTTGGTTATCTTCAGTATGGAGTGTGGGGCACTTTCCAGTCGTTATCGAGACTCGAAAATGATATCAAGCAGTCATCGTCAAGCTTGGGGCGCTTAGAGGCAGAGGTAGCTCGTTTCGGTGCTGCTGCTCAAGGACCCATGGGTCGAAGACTGAGAGATTCTGTAGATCGTTTGAAAAAACAGTCCGTTTCTGCCAAGGCTTGGAAGTTGTCTCTAGAAGCTATTGTGAAGCATTCGCCGTTGATAATGGCACCTATTATTGATTTCTGTGTATTCCATATGATTGTTGTTACAAGAGCAGCGGACCCAGAACATGGATATCCTTATAGAGGCAATTACAGTCAGTTGAATTTGCCGTTGCCTGCTGAAGTGCCTGACTTTTTCGCCAATTATCCGGAATATTTTGTGGAAGCACCCATCAATATCTGGATAGATTGTGTCAGTCACATGCCGTTTGTTATGCTGAAACTCTCACCGAACGCTGCAACGCCAGTGGTTGTGTTCAGCGTGGTTTTCTTGAGAAGTGTAAACTACATCAAGAATCCATATCTTAAAAGCAAACTGGTAGAGCTGCTGTTCTTCGGGTCTGTGGACCTTAACAACGGTCTACCGGGACCATATGTCAAGATCTTTGACAGTGAGGAAATCTGCCTCAATCATTTGTTTCACTCTTTGATGAGCTTCTACATCGAGGTCGAAAGAACCGGCAGAAGCTCACAATTCTATGAAAAGTTCAATACCAGATACTATATTTCTCACATCATCAGAACGTTGTGGAAAAACAATGTTTATAGAAACAAGCTGGAGTTAGAGAGCCAGCATGATGTGGATTTCTTTGTGCAATTTGTGGCACTTTTACTGAATGATTGCACATATCTATTTGACGAATCACTCACCAAATTAATAGAGATACACAATCTCCAGAAAGAACTAGCTGCTGCTGCTGGTGGTAGTGGTAGTTCAGAAATGGATGAAAAGAGACAGACATTAGTACAAGCAGAAAGACAAGCCCGTTCATACATGCAATTGGCCAATAATAATGTCGAGCTACTTGGTTTGTTCACCTCTACAGTCAAAAAGGCGTTTGTGACCCCTGAAATTGTGGACAGACTAGCTGCCATGTTGGACTACAATCTTGGAGCTCTTGTTGGACCCAAATGCCGAGAGTTGAAAGTGCAGAACCCGGAAAAGTACGAATTCAATCCTAAACGGTTGCTAGCACAGCTCATGGATGTGTATGTGAATCTGCATGACGAAGAGCCTTTTTTGCATGCTGTTGCACGTGACGGCCGATCGTTCGATCCGGCCAACTTCTCCAGAGTTAAGGATATTGTGTCGAAGTGGGGTATGAGACCACCTGCAGTTATCGAGAAGTTTGTGAAGTTCTGCCAGGCTGCTGAGAAAGTTAAGGAAGAAGATGAGCAAGGTGAATTGGAGCTTGGAGAGATTCCGGACGAGTTTTTGGATCCGTTGATGTTCACATTGATGGAAGAGCCTGTTGTTTTGCCAAGTTCCAAAGTCAGCATCGACTTGAGCACAATAAAGCAGCACTTGCTAAGCGATTCCAATGATCCTTTTAACCGAGCACCATTGAAACTAGAAGATGTGGTTCCGAATGAAGAGTTGAAGCAGAAGATTCAGGAATTTAAGCGACAGAAGAAGCAGGAGTACCTGGAGAGCCAGGCAAAAGCAGGAGGGCAAGTGTAAAATGACTTCTATAGATATTTATAGATGGTTATATATATTATGTACATGCTTAATTTTCATGTCGCAATGCCTCAATAGTCTCAACAGAGTCTACGTAGATGATTGGCAGTGTTGTGTCGTTGGATGCAGATTTCATGACTCTGCCAGGACCAAGACTTATGATGGTCGTGTTCTGTGACAGTGATTGCGATTGTTCAGTGACATATTGGACAGATCCAAGCCAATCGACAGAGGTGCAAAGAGTGTCAACAATGCTGGTTTTGACTTCTGCCAGCGATTCAAACGGTTTAGCAGTGATGTTGGAGATGATGCTTATGTCATTGTTCAAAGGCGGCGGCCAATTGAATTGCAATTGTCTTTCCGTTTCGCCTGCAAGAATCTGCTTCATCTTAGGCTTTCCTGATGCCATGAGTGGAGAATGGAAAGCTCCACTGACAGCCAAAGACCGCGTTCTCACCCGCTTTCCAAGAGCATCAGACAGTTTCTGAAGAACTTCTTCGGTGTGGCGCGACACTCCAGAAAGAACAATTTGGTTTGAAGAGTTGATGTTTCCTATAGCCACAGTGTCTTTTCGCTCACTAACCAGTCTTTTTAGAAGGTTTATGATGATGGAGAACTGTGAGTTGTCAGGGATCATCAGAACCGTCATGCCGTTGTCTTCACCAGAGTCAGCTGTGGCTTTCTCCATGGCTTTTCCACGCTGTCTAACCAGCCAAACCGCATCCGACAGAGACAAAATCCCAGCGGCTGTCCATGCAGAATATTCGCCGAGAGAATGGCCCAACACATATTTGATGTTGTAAGATGAAAGCAGGTGAAAATGATGTAATATCTGAAAATATGTATAGCTGGCTGTCAACAACAACGGCTGTGCATTTGTCGTTAGATTGACAGTATCAGGATCTGTATCTTTGTCTAGCAAATATTTTGATAATGGAATATCCAGAGACTTGTCGACAGTCTGTAGTATGGGATCTACGATTTTTGGATATGCCTTGTGGAGATCATATAGCATACCTGGAGACTGGAACCCTTGACCAGGGAAACAAACTGCGGCAGACGGTTTAGATTTTGAAGTGACTGTACTCATGAATGCAGCATTATATCTGTAGTTTCTGGGCAGAAGCTGAAGAAGCTGAGAGTGAAGTCTTTTCATTGTTTGAGGGTTTGAGTAGGCCTTGGTGGGTCTTGGTGGGAGATGTGTATCAACTTTGGTAGGTCTTGGTGGGGATGTGACTTAACTTCGGTAGGTCTTGGTGGGAACGAGAGTCAACTTTTGGTAGGTTTAGGTAGGTCTGGGCACTTTTGGGTGGGAGTTTGAGTATCTCACAGTCAACTTCGGTAGGGACTTGTATAAGTTTTGGAGGGTTCCCAGTGGGAGGTGGCCCCCCTGGTGGAACGGCTGGAACCACAGCATGAGTATTTTTAGCTCGGCAATGTTTCTCTTTCTAATAACAACACCAACAACAACAGCAGCAGCATCACAAGCCTCAAAGAGTAGGCAACAAACGTCAAAAGACTTGATTTGTTTTAGAAATCTCCTCAAATATGACATTTGGAGAGTTTGATAGCATCTGCTTAAAAACCTCGTTTCCTATCTGCTCACTAGTTGGACCATATGGAAACTCATCGGGCGCATCGACTCCAGCAGGATGGGACGCAGGCATCATGTCCAGCTGTTACCCACGAAGTATAGATCTGGCAAATACAGTCATATTCTCTCTGGGAACAGATTTCATTCATATCGGGGCTTTGGTGGTGCTGGCACTGATTATTTTCAATGTCAAATCCAAGAGCACTGCTGTGGGTAGGAATGGCATGTTGCATTTCTTTTGGTTATACATTCTGTTAACAGTATTTTCATTAGTGATAGATTCCGGCGTGACACCGCCGGGTTCTGGCAGTTACCCGTACTTTGTCAGTGTACAATGTGGGCTTGCATCAGCAGTTTCAGCATGTTTGCTAGCTAACGGGTTCTGGGGTTATGACCTGTTTGCTGACGACACCAGAAGAACTATTTTTGTTTTACGGCTTTGTTGTTTGGCGTCATTTGCGTTGACTTTTGTGATTGCATTGCTGACATTCCAAGGTTGGGTAGGCTCATTAGGACCGAACAACACTTTGGCTCTGTTCGTGGTTCTTTATATTTTGAACGCAGTAATGGTAGCAGTATATGTTGTATTACAGTTGGTACTATCCATTGTTTTTTTGAACGATTGGTGGGCTGCAGGAGCTATTCTGTTGGGTTGCTTCTTTCTGATTGCCGGCCAGATTCTCATGTACGTTTTCAGTGAGGCCATCTGCAATCAAGTCAAGCACTATATTGATGGGGTATTCTTTGCTACGGTTTGTAACATGTTTACAGTGATGATGGTCTATAAATACTGGGATATGATTACTATGGAAGATTTGGAGTTTTCAGTGAGCAATTCTCAGACAAACTGGGATGTCAAGGAGTTTGCTGATGATCGATATGATGATACATACAGTGAGTATGCAGGATCTACATTTGCGTTTAATTCGGGGAATCATTAGAGGATTAGGTAGGTTTCACTTTAGCCTAATAATATCGACTTTATTATTACTGTAAGTCTTTTGAAAGCAAGGGAAACTTGTAGCAACCGTTTAAAAGAGGAATATTTATATACATTTATAATTATTTTTTCTTATTTAGTTATTTCTGTTGGTATTGGTCTTGTTTGTATGATTCACCATGACTCGTAACTACAGCCGCACGTGCTACAGCCGTACTTCCTCCATTTCCTCCAATATGGATTCCACAGTTTTTCCGTCTCGATCTCGATAGTAAAAAAGCACAATAACATTATGCCAGTTGCACCAGATCAGCTAGTTCGATTACAGAGTAGACCTGAACTGATCAGAAACTTGTGTATTCTTGCACATGTCGACCATGGAAAAACTTCGTTGTCGGATTGTCTTTTAGCGAGCAATGGGATCATTTCTCGATCTATGCAGGGCAAGATCAGATATCTTGATTCGCGGCCAGATGAACAGTTGCGAGGAATTACTATGGAATCAAGTGCTATTTCACTTTATTTCAAGGTGGCAAGGAGATCTAAAGAGTCTGTGGCTGCTGAGTCAGCTGCTGAGTCAGCTACCGCCGAATCTGCTGTCGTTAATGAATATCTCATCAATCTGATTGATTCGCCTGGACATATTGATTTTTCATCAGAAGTATCTACGGCCTCTCGATTATGTGATGGTGCTATAATTGTAGTAGATGTGGTAGAAGGTGTTTGTTCACAGACTGTTAACGTTTTGAGACAGTCATGGGTAGAGAAGCTGAAACCTATATTGCTACTCAACAAGATGGATAGATTGGTGACAGAGTTACAGCTGACACCATCTGAAGCGTATCAGCATATTAATAAGATAATTGAACAAGTTAATGCTGTTGTTGGTTCTTTTTATATGGGTCAACGTATGGAAGATGATATGAAATGGAGGGAGGTTTTAGAGAGAGCCAGTGTAGCGAATGACACGAGTGCTGAAACGCAAAAAGATTTCACTGACCGGTCTGATGAAGGATTGTACTTTGCTCCAGAAAATAACAATGTTGTTTTTGGCAGCGCAGTAGATGGTTGGGGGTTCAACATATCACAGTTTGCAGCCATTTATGAACGGAAACTCGGCATGAACCGGCAAAAACTAGGTAAAGTTTTATGGGGAGACTTTTTTTTCGATGCCAAAACAAAGACAGTGGTTACAGGAAAGTTTCTGCGTAAAAATGGTGCCTCTGCTGCTAGATTAGCACGGCCGTTGTTTGTGCAGCTTGTTTTAGAAAATATCTGGGCCATATACGATTCCACGGTTGTGGAGAAAGATGAGGAGAAGGTCCATAAGATTGTCAAGGCCTTGGATTTGCAATTGAATGACAGAGACTTGAAAAACAAGGATTCTAAAGCATTGTTGCTGAGTATTTTGAACCAATGGATCCCGATGTCACGTGCTGTATTATTAAGTGTCATAGAGATTCTTCCGTCGCCGCTAGATGCACAGAAAGAACGAATTCCTCTAGTATTAGAAAACACCCCTGGTCATGCTAAGATCCCAAAAGTTGTGACCGAAGCCATGGAAAATTGCGACCGTAACGGGCCTTTGACAGCGTTTATAAGCAAGGTTGTTTCTGTGCCGAAAAGTGAGGTTCCGACTGAGAAACGCAAGACAGAGATTGCTGTAACAAGCGATAGGCCGCCTGTTCGAGTAGGACCTGGAAATGGTGGTCGTCCTGGTGGAAGATTGAATTTGGAGGAGCTGCGATTGAGAAGTCAACGTGCCAGAGAACTAGCAATGGCTGGTAGCGATAATGTGTCAGTAACTGTTGCAGATGATGAAGACAGTGACAGCGAAAAGTCTAGTCAGGAAGAAGACAACTCTTCTGATGAAGTCGTGATTGGATATGGCCGTGTTTTCTCAGGGACGCTTCGTGTGGGTCAGGAAGCATATTTGCTTGGTCCACGTTACGATCCAAATGATCCAGAGAATCATCGTACACGAATCACGATAACAGGTTTGTACTTACTTATGGGAAGAGAGCTTGTTCTGATAGACGATGCACCTGCTGGTACTATTGTAGGAATAGGTGGTTTAGATGGCAGTATCTTGAAGAGCGGAACCTTAGTCGGTATAGAAACCGGTGGGCCTAATTTGGCAAGTACAAATAATGTGGCTGCACCTATTCTGAGAGTTGCAGTTGAGCCTGTTGACCCCACGAAGATTCCACAGTTGGAGCAAGGCTTGAAACTGCTGAATATCTCGGATCCATGTGTTCAGATATCTGTACAGGATAACGGTGAGCATATTCTGGCCACTGCAGGCGAACTTCACCTAGAAAGATGCATCAAAGATCTGAAAGAGCGGTTTGCCAAGATCGACATTTCGTATTCGAATCCAGTGGTTCCTTACAGAGAGACATTTGTAGAAGAAAGAAGTTTACAATTGCCTGCAGACCAGAAACCAGGATTTTCACAAGTCAAGGTAAATGGTTATACATTGAAATTCACAGTTTATCCATTAGGACGGTCAGTATGCGAGTATTTGAACAGTAGGCATTCAGACTTGAAGAAGATTGTGGAACGACACGAACCTGAAGGAATTGAAGATTTCAAAAAAGGGCTTGCAGATGTTCTTAAGGACATCTCTGTCGAAGATATTGTATGCTTTGGAGCCCGAAGAGTCGGAGCCAATATTCTTTTTGATGGTAGTAAGAAACTGCTGACAAGAGTATGGACCGACATGCAAAAGAGCAGTTCAGCAACATCTCGAAGTATATGGGATGAGAGTATTATTTCTGGATTTCAAACAGCTATGGCCAAAGGACCGTTATGTGCAGAACCTATGGAAGGCGTGGGGTGTATATTGCAGAGCATTGAAGAAGATAGGGATGAGGAGAATTTAGGGGATACAGATGAAAATGCCGTGGAAACTTCTACTCAGATCAATAGTGGTAAACTGGTAGCATCTACTCGTGAAGCTATTTATAGTGCTATTAGTACGTGGTCTCCTCGACTAATGCTAGCTACATATTTATGTGATGTTCAAGCTACTGCTGAGGTTCTAGGCAAAGTCTATGGGGTTGTTTCAAAGCGACGTGGCAGAATTATTTCTGAGGAGATTAAGGAGGGAACTCCATTTTTCAGTGTACATGCATCACTGCCTGTACAAGAAGCGTTTGGATTCTCTGAAGAGATGCGTAAACGAACATCTGGAGCAGCCAATCCTCAGCTTGTTTTCAGTGGGTTTGAGATGCTGGACGAAGATCCATTTTGGGTGCCAACTACAGAGGAAGAGCTGGAGGATCTTGGAGAGAAAGCTGACCGAGAAAACCTGGCATTGAAGTATGTTATTGCGTTGAGAAGACGTAAAGGTTTGCGAGTGCAGGAGAAGCTTGTTGAGAATGCAGAGAGACAACGAACAATGAAGAAGTAAGAGAGTTTGGTCTTCATATTTGAATTCCAATTATAAAGATTAATATGAATTAATGCATAATAATATGATTTCTATGTTGGTATAGGAATAGATCTAGTATAATCGTAGTCGTGCGGCTGTGCATTTCAATTCAAATCTCAAATCAGATCAATACCATATTGAATTCACTTCGCCTTCAACCAAACCAACTCAACTCGACCTTTATTAGACATCACCTCATTGCGGCTGTTGTTAGAATGTCATTGACACGAGGTATAAATATATTTCGCCGCCAATTTTCCACTGGCAAAGGCAAAGGGTTCTTCGGGCTCTTCCCGGCAACTTTCCCCAACGGAGGTCCTCCGAATAGTCCGTTTTCGGTCGATTCTTCTGCTTTAAGAAAAGAGTTTCTCAAGCTACAAAGCCAATATCATCCTGATAAGATAGGTAATCTCGATATCAAAGATCCAAGGCGTGCGGGGATGGAACAGACTTCGTCGGCATTGAATACTGCTTACCGAACATTGCTTGATCCTCTGCTTAGATCAGAACACATTTTGAATCTGCAGGGTATAGATGCATTGGCAGAAAAGCAGACATTGGTAGATGAGGATTTATTGATGGACGTTTTGATGATCCGAGAAGCCATTACTGAGATTTCTAGCCGACAGGAGCTGGAAGAAATGGAAGCTGAGAATGAAGCCAAAATCAGCAAATCAGTAGATGCTTTGGAAAAGGCGTTTGAAAGCAACGATCTGGAAACTGCCAAACTTCAGACAGTACAGTTAAGTTATTGGATGAATATTAGGAAGCATTTGAAGGAGTTGGAGCAAAAATAGGTGGAGGTGTATGGCATATAGGGCATTATGTAGTTTGGCTGGAAGGCATTATGTATCGCTGGCTGGTAGACATTATGTAGCTCGGTAGTTGGCTGGTAGGCATTATGTAGCTCGGTAGTTTGGCTGATATCATATATAAGTCAGGAATCTATAATGTAGCAAATCCCATAGTGTCATAGCAGCTCAGCTCAGCTCAGTTCAATTCAGTTCATGGTCACACTTACGACACTCTCATTATCCTCATCTTTGTCTGTTTGTTTCTCTTCCACTGCTTCTGTCGGTGTTTCTGTCTTATCTCCTTCCACATGTGTGTCTGCTTGTGCTTCTAACTGTACTTCTGCTCCAGCAACAAGTTCAAGTTCTGCAGGATCGTCAGGCTTCTGTCTGAGCCATGTCATTCTGGGCCCACACTTGCTATACTCGCTGATCTTGAAGCCAAAGATCTTGAGCTGGAACTGCTTCCAGGGTCGCTTAGAACAGGTTTCTTCTATAGCAGGGAACGTCTTCAAAAACATGCCAGGGAAAGACGTACCGAAAAATGCACCGTCGATATTCAAGTACCTCGAGTTTGGAGGAACATAAATGTCCATACAACTTGGACAGAACAGCCGCACAGTCTCGTATCCGGGCACATCATGTCTTCCTATGGGCAGCAATGCCATGCCATCACAGAGATATCGCGGACAAACACCAAACTGTTCGTTTTCAAACTTATGTGCCATCATTTGTAAGCCGTGACGCGACAGAATGAACCGGGCATGGATCAGTCCATATAAAAGATCTGCCGATTGTTCAACTATGGGGATTTCCGGCAGTTTTAGTGGCTGTTCCGGCTCCAAATCCAGTATTAATTCTAATGCATATCGATAGTTTGGCACCAATGCGCTCAGGCCTGTGAGATTGAATTCATCTGTCATGAACTCTTCAGGTACCTCGACAAAATACTCGTGACCCACCATTGAGCAGAAATTTGATACCCAGGACTCTGCGCTGACTGACCCAGACGAAACTTCAGACTCTTCAATCATGTATTGGTATCTTTCTTCCTCTTCTTCCTCTTCTTCTTCTTCCTCTTCGTCTTGCTCTTCTTGTTGCTCGGCCTTATCCTCTTGTTCATCTCCTTGAGCCGCATCTGCTATAACTGCATCTGATGCTGTCACTGTCGCTGTTGCATTTGTGCTGACGCTTGTGCTTGTGTTGGCGCTTGCAACTGAAGCTGCCGCCGCTGCATTCACACCAACGCTAGCACTTGTGCTGGCATTCTCATTAATGTCTGTAGAAGCCTCGCCACTGTTTCCAACGGATTTCTTTCCGCTCATTCCTATATGATATGCAGAGTCAACCGCTACGTTGCAATGTGTTTGACGTGAGGTGTAATGACAGGAAGTGTCAATGGGAAAGAGAAAAACGGTGAAGTTACCCGGCCGTATGGGGGAATCAAGGTTCATGCCGTTTTAGGAAGTTATGGAAACAAAACAGAGGTCACGTGTCATATAAGCTGCTGGTATCCAATATGAAAAGTGATTAATATGGAATTGTTCTTTTTCTTCATATATCTAATTATTTTTTTGCTTTGTTTTGTATCTCTGCTTGAGTCTCTGACTCTCATCATACAAATCCAAGCAATTTTCGAGCCTTCACCCAACCCAAGAAATCTCAATTCCTCCTTTCTATCTCCACACAACCATGACACAATTGGCATTAGCTTATAGAATCCTTTTGCTGGCTATATTTGCAAAGCTAGTGTCCCTTATAGGTGACAAGATTATAGGCAACTTTGTATGTAGTTAAAACCATAGTATCGAAAATTTTATAACAAGTTTGCTAACTATAGGCATGGGATATCTATCTGAAGATATCAACGTCAGCAGAAAGCAAGCAGCTGCGGAAATTAAAAGGCCAGGCCATAGACATTTATACAAAACTACAGAATACCAGTAGCAAGGATGAATTTGCTAAATGGGCCAAATTGGACAGGCAATATACCAAGATCAGGAACGAGATCGGTCAGGAGAGTATGTTTTATGAAGATAGATTATATGGGTTTGATATGGATTAACTTAGCTTAGCTTTCTTAGATGGGTTTGATCTGGCTTAACTTGGTTTGGCTTTCTTAGATTGACTTGATTAGATTAGCTTAGCTTTCTTAGCATGACTTGGGCTTTATTCGTTACTAACTCTAGCCGACAAAATCAGCAGCTCGAAAGCAGCGTTTATACGTCTGGTGTCCATAGGTTTGTTCCTGACGACTACAGGACTTAAAATGGTGTATAGAATTTACTATCGCAAGCAGGCCGTAGTATGGCTCCCTGAAGACCTACTGCCAGGCCCATTACTATGGATACTGGCCTTTTCCTCGGCTCCAAAAGGTTCGGTGAGCGTCAGCGCATGGTTGTTTCTGACTGACGCAGTACTGTCTACTGGCATATCGTTTGCAAAGTCAATATGGGTGCTCAGGCAGAAGCCAACCAGAGATGCATCAGGAAACGTAACGAGCAAAGGTAATGTAGCACAATGAACGTAAATAAAGATCATAAACGACTCGACTCTACCAACACAAAGTATAGGCATGTTGATTCTTCGTGCTATTAACATTCTGATTGTTAGCTCACATCAAGTCATGCTCGACACCCCATTGTAGAACGTCGTTGGCAGACGCAAAGTCTTGGAATGACGGAGTACGAGACCCTGGCACTGTGGATTCAAACACTCTTCGTCGCGGATCCAATGTCTTTTGCACCATGGATATGCATTTATACGCAGAATAATCCTCAGCCTTGGAACTGATCTGTTTCGGTAACTTCTTACTGTTAAGCAGCTTGTCGGCAAGATAATGAAGCCAAAGAACATTTGTCTTTGGACAGAAACTTGACCAGTTGAGTTCATTGGCACCAGAGGATGTATCATCTTGGAAATATCCCCTCATAAATCTATAGACATCAAACTGGTAGTCACCTTTACCTCTGAAAAAATCTGGATGGTCCATTCGTGTGTACAGTACTGTTCCAGAGTCGTCTGTGGCTCTGGAAAGTGTAAAGTCAATCAGTGTGACCTGCAGTTGACGTTCATCGTTGTCATTGCCTATAGAAAAGCCTTCTAAGAGCTGTTCAGTCTGTGTTAAGAGGTCACCAGATAACTGGTCAGATATTTCGTTAGACCTATTACCAGATTCACTTCTGGGGCTCGGGTCTTCACAAATAAGTAGATTACTCCAATGTAAATCTCGATGTTCAAACTGATACTTCTGTTCTGCCTCGGCCAGATAGCTGACAGTCTGCCAGAAAACACTAACAGCTTCTTTCCAGTTGTTCAATTCAAAATGCTCGAGATCTATGCCGGAGTTGGTCATCACCATAACGCAGTAAAGCTGGGTGGTATTGAAATAGTCAGGTCGGTAATTGTGTGACTTTTTAGAAGCATCATACTCATCCCATAGATCCAACAAATGCTGAGGGTATTCTCCTTTCAAAACATAGGCGTTTACAGTGGTTGCAAACCCGTTGATGGAGTTCAATTGACGTGCAATTTCTAGTTCCTGAATAATATCTTTGGCTGGTAGTTGGTCCAATTCTTCGTTGCCAAATGGAATGATTTTGTAGACCAAGGACTTTGATTTCTGGCTGAAAACTTCACTGAACGAAGCCTCAGCGAGCTTGCTTAGAGTTCCCGCTTTTGGTTGAATGTAATCATAGAATGATTGGATATCTGGGGAAGTACATATGGCTAGTAGCTTTGCTAACAATGACTGCTCATATTCATCTACAGGCATGGCAATTGTTTCATTTGTTTCACTGGACTGGCTCAGAGACCACAGGGAGCTGCTATTTCGCAGTTTGTTGTGCAGTTTTTCCCGCGACTCCTCGACAGGTATAGGCAGTGATATCATGGATCTATCCATGGCTCTGTCAGTGTTTTTTGTTCCAAAAATTTTGTAACGGTTTGACTTTGCAGCCACAGGTGACGCAGCTGGGGATGCTGTAGATGGCCGGCTAAAAAACGATCTTTTAAGCAGTGACGGTTCGTCTTTCGGGGTTCTGAAAAAAGTGCTTGGACTGGCCGACAGAGACGAGATGGATTTTCTGAGCTCCATGAAAGACGATTTTTTTGGAATCGCGCTGGAAATGCTGATGTTGTGCCTGTGCCTGGATCCACGGTTTGACTGTTCCGCGACCTCTGCAGGTCTTTCAATGTCCTGAGAGTCTCGGTGGCCCGATCTGAAGCTGAAGAACGAGCGCACGGACGGAGACTGTGGAATTGCACGTTTAGAAGACATACTGGCACGAGGTTCGTAGTTCTGGCTATACGGCGATTGTGAGAGTGACAACGAGAGATCTGAAGAATCTTCTTCGGTATCAGGGATGAAGTTGTTATCTCTGTTTGCAACAATACTCAATCGCTGTGTCGATATGAAGCTTTCGCGTTTTTCTGCAATCTGCAGTGGTGTAGAGTTTTGTTGGATCGTTGAGGCATCTGAAATAAGCGAAGCTTCGTATGAGTCAGATGAGTCGTAAAACGAGCCTTTCTGAGTCGAAATGAACCTGGAAAAGTCGGCAAAACTTTGTGACTCTTCACCAGACTGAGTATGCGAATAGGGCAGCTGTTTTATGTCGTTGTTGTTCAATTTTGGCTGTTTTTCTAGCTGCTCCGGTTCAGGAATGTTCAACGACAACACATGATCGCGAGAGCTTCCAAAAGACCTATTTGATTCGGCAAGAACATTTGTCTTTGTTTTTGAACGTTTGGCAGTCTTTTCAGGTTTGGTCAGCTGTTTGGCCAGCGGCGCGTTCTCCTTGGACTCCTCTTCCGACCGCAACAGATCCCATGGATCTGCACCTTTTGCGAACTTAAAAACATCGCTGGTTTGTGCAGATGCCGCGGCTTTTGTTCTTCGGGCTTTGCTTTTCTTGCCGTAAGTTTGAAACTGGCCTGATTGCAATGAGCTGAACATAGAAGCGTAGAGGAGAGAAGAAACGACGAGAAAGATGTAGAAAATAAGGAGAAAAAAAGACAAGAAACGAGAAGTAACAAGAAATATAGGAAACGAGAATAACAAAAAAACTCTTTTATCAGGTTTCCGCTGGGAAAAAGATAGTTCTGTTTCGTTGATTCTGGTTGGCAGGACTTTGAAAAGCTAGTGCCTGGTTTTGTAAACAGTGAGCGAGTGGGTGAGACAGGACCGTGCGGCTACACTTTGAGATCAGCGGAAGATGTCGCGTTAAAGTTGCTAAAAGTTGAGAAAAACAGTGTCAAAACATGCTTAATGGTCTTTTTAAGATGATTTCCTTGGGCTATTGTTTTCTTTTTTTTTTTCTGTTATCTGGTGTGGTTTGACTGCTGTCGTGTGAGGCTCGTGTTACTGTCGCGTTTATACGGGCAGGAGCAGGTTTCAGGAACCAGCACCTTGCAGCGAAGAATCCAGGGGCAGAACAATGCGGGGTAAGGTACAGATTATCAGGGTTAAGAAATAATGAAATACTATGTAGATATATGTAGATATCAGGATTAAGATCATAATGAAATGCTATATTGGATATATGTAGCTAAATGTAGAAATATGCAGGTACAAGTATACTATAAGTATACAAACAGAAAAAATAAGCAAACGATACAAGATGAGATTGAGGCGAAATCAAAAGCAGTAATTAGGTTTGTTTGTGGATTATAGGAGAAATTTTTGTGTTGGTATAAATGCAAAATGGAGGGGGATAAGAACAGGTTCTCAGGGAGGATAAGCCAGAGATCTTCAGGGATCGCAGATCGGGAATGCCACTAGATCGATCTTGGATATTCAGGGGCACTCGAGATAAAAGGAGTAATTATGATTACTCAAATGTTCACAACTCAGAATTCAGAATATCGAGGTACAGATCAAATGGCATCAAAGTGACAACGACATTAACGTGACAACAACATTAAAGTGGAGTACTGAAATGAGGCTTGGCCGGATCCCATGGACCCTGGATCTCGTTTTTATATTTCTGCAGCCCCAGGAACCAGCCAGGAAATATAACCGTCACTATAAACTGAGTGATGATCCACACAAACAGTGCCCACCATCCTCCCATGATAAACAGGCCAATGTCACTGAGAAGCACCAGAACAGCCACAAATGTCCAATACAGATTCTCTGAAAAGGAACGGATCCAACGTGAAAAAGACGGCAAGATTCCAAAAATCTGTATGGAGAAGACTACAAACCAGAACACTGAAATGGAGTCGTCTAACCTGGAAGCAAGCACAATAGCTGCTGCAAGAGCCAAGTTAGTCGAAAGCATATGTTTGAGCTCTTTTTTCGGATTGAACGAATAGTCATAGAAAATGATATTGAAAAGACATAGCCAACATGCTATTGACCATATAGAATCAGAAGATGTGGATTGAGTCAGCGACTTCAGCACTGGTGACAATGCAAATAGTGTAAAAAGAATAAGCAGCGAAGACTTGACCGACATGCTTCTATTACGAATCTGTGGATTGCAGTAATCCCACATGCAATAGCCGCATGTTGTCAGACCTGTACTACAAGTAGACAGCCAAGCTGGATTCCAACCATGATTATAGGTGCCTAGGAATACTGTGGCAAATATGGCAACAGTAGCAAGGTGTTCTAGAATAACCGAGGAATCACATGCCAAAGTCCAAAATGAATATCGACGGACATTTGTGTTTCTTTTGAGCTGCGACAGGAAACTGGAATCCACGTAGTTGTCAGGATACGGTTGTTTGACCCAGAGGATTTTCTTCCAGGGTGGGAGATCAGAAGGTTCCGTTTCTATAGATATAGAAATGGTTGTTTCCTGATCCATGAGAAAGAAAGAAACAGCTTGATGTGTTTGTTGCTGGTGGTTGATGGCAGAGCTGGTTGTGTGGAGTTCATATTAGATGGAATGAGAATCATGTGCGGCTAAACCCTGACATAATCATGCGCCAATTGATTAGTCATGACAGTTGAGCTTAGTCAGGGCTTAGTCAGTGACTCCTAGTTTTAATTTCAGACCAGATACCAGTATAAATTGTGCAAAACACGACTGCCAATATGTAATATTTCAATTATCAACTGTTTTCCAACATTTCTCACCTCGTTTTCTTGTTTTTTTGTTGGTATTATGCTCTACTTGTGTTCCTCTTGTGCTGTTGGCCGTCTTGATGACCGTGCGGCGTGGGTCTCCAGCCAATCAGCAGCTATGCAAACGAAACTTTTCAGCATGCCAGCCAAACACAGCATTTCTCTTTATCCATTCATCTCCAACAACAACACACCGAAAATGAGAGCAGCATCGCGGACTCGACTGACGACGTCGATGTTCTCAATGACATTCATGATTGCCGTTTTGACGGTCGCAGCTCCTCAACTGCTGCCATGTCCTGTTGCTCCTGGAGTAGGGGCCGAGACAGCTAAGGACAAGAGAACTGGAGACGATGTTTCCAAGCCGGTTAGAATCGCTGCACGACGGGTATAAATCGTCGGCCACTTTTTATTTGCATGGCAAATCTGGGTTTATTTATGTTTTCTTGGATTTCTAAGTCTTCTGCATCATTTTCTGCATCGGCTGATCAGCCAAATAGCTTGACTTTATAGAAAGTATCATGACATAACTTATTGAGTAATTTCCTTGATTACTTACTGAGTTACTTGCTTAATTATTTCCTGAATTACTTTCTGGATTTTTACTTAACTTATATGTACATATGAATCAACATTCGTTTTGTCTTATCTTTTTCAATCATCTCTCTTATAGTCTAATTAGCCATTCTCTCACTCAACAGGCCCAGGTTCCCACAACTCCATCTACTCGGCCCTCCACCAGGTATCCTTCTTTGAAACATGCATAGGTGACTGCAGCCGCATCAGCATCCTGGATTCCAGGTCCACATGACCAATGCTTACCATTTTCACGGTCGTAGATTTTGACCGTGTTTTCTGTGTTTGAAGACACAATTCGTCGCTGGTCGAAATATAGTGAAGTTATAGCAGAATCGTAGGCAAATGCATCACTTGCTAGTCCTGTACGTAGATCCCAGATACGGATGCTTTTGTCTGTGCTGCCTGTCACTAGACAAGTGTTATCGAACTTGAGGCACGTGATTGCCCCGGTATGTCCTACAAGCTGACGATGAACTTGACCTGTACGGAGATCCCATAGTCGCACGATTCCATCAGATGTTCCTGTAGCCAAAGCTGCGTCGTAACATTGCAAGGCTCCAACAAATGCTGAGTCAGAACGGCTGGAGGCTGTAGGTATACTAAAGGATCCTGTACCACCAGCGGGTGACATGGAAGCCCATACAATATCCATTGTCTGGACACACTTGCCTGTGTTCAAATCCCACTGTCTGACTGTTTTGTCTTCAGATCCCGTGACCAGAGTATCGTCATGGAAATGCAAAGCTGTCAGCTCATCGATATGAGCTTCCAAAGAATCCACCAATGGTTCTTCGTCTATACGAGACAGATCCCACACTTTGGCAGTTGCATCATTAGACCCTGTAACCACGATGTTGTCGTCCATTTGTAAGCAACGTATCGAGGCATTGTGGCCTTTGAGAACTGCGATTTCCTTGGATCTTGCTAGATCCCAAACTCTGGCATCTGGGTCCAAAGATGCAGAGACCATGGTACCGAATGGAATGTCAAAATCTAGTTGTGTGATACTGCCACTATGTGCTTGTAAAGTGCTTATTCTGTTGCCCTGCTCATAATACTGCTGTAGAGTGGGTTTTGTCTTGCGTGAGCTGCGAGAACCAGAACCAGATCTACTATGTCTCCTATTAGGAGTAGGGCTCGGTGTTCTGATACTTGCATTTGTAGTAGCCAGTTCTTCTGGCATTCTGTCTAACGACGCCCCGTTGTCTAGCACAGTTTCAGTTTCAACAGCAGTTTTCGGGCCTTTTGTTTCCTTTTCTTTCTCTTTTTCGTTTTCACTTTCTTTTCCTTTTTCATGCTCGTTTTCTTTATTCTTTTCTTGTTCAATTTGAATGCTCATTTCCTCCAAAAGTTCCTCCAACTCGAGTTCCTGGCGTTCGAGGTCGGCCACTCGCTCAAATACGACTTCACGCACAGACTTTAAGTGCTGAATGCGGCTGTCGATTTCCTGGATCTCATTGGCAGCTAACTCCTTGCGGATTTCCAGCAAGTCTAGTCGATGGTCAAGCTCGGCACGTTCTTTGGTCAGTTGTTTTGTGCCGAGGTCACCTGACGCTGCAGACTCGGCTATTTTGCGTCGTCGAACAACCACAGGAGAGTCGCCACGCAAAAGTTTGCGAGTATTGTTTTCAGACCGGCATATTTCCTGGACCGCTTCAAATCCTTGGAACAATGAAAATGTGTTTGATGGCGCAGGGATGTCGCGTAATAGTTCTTCAGGAAGAGCAATGGCAGGAGCAATAGTAGTAGCAGTAGTAGTAGTAGCAGCAACATTGCTGACAGAACTCACAGAATCACTCGGATTGGTTCGTGTGAGACTCTGTGCTTCACGGCTCTTTCTGGTGAATGAAAACAGTCGTTTCTGAAATGCTGGGCGTTTCGCAATGTCTGTGATGACATCCTGGTGGTGGGCATTAGAACCACTATACATCAGGGCCGATGTCGTGGAACCCACAACTTTGGACAGCCTTGTCAGATTGCTGTTTGTGGCAGCAATGGTCGAAGAGAACGCGTCTCCATTCGGCAGTCTTTCCATAAGGTAGAGCGACAAAGCTGGTGAGAAATACAGCAGCAAAGAAGACCAAAAACAACTCAGAATCTAAGAGTAAAAACTCAAAAACACTGAATCGAAATCTCAGCGCTGAAAATCATTGATAGTCATGGCTGACCTGCTGTTGCGGGTTGGGAGTTGACATCTAACCAACCACTTTTACATTGCGTAGATTACACGTGTAGGCTGCAAGCTGTAGTGCATAGTTAGACTCGTATTATATAGATTGTTTGTTAGGTACTTTGCTATCTAGCTGATTAGCTGTGTTGATTTTGTTTGTGCTGGTTACGTGTACTAGATACTGTACTTGATACGCCACATCTCTTGCAGCATGGAAAAACAAGACAACCACAATGAAGACGCTGTAGAGTCACTGCTCATGTCTGTACTAGCTGAGCATCGAAGCGAACTGAAAAAGAACAAAGCGACCAATGCTGAGAACTTGAGCGCGTCTCCAGTGAAAGATGATGAAGTCACTGAAAAGGCTCAGAATGAGGCTGAAAACAAGAATGACCGACTCCAAAATGAGGAGACCCAAAAGGAGGAAACCCAACAGGAAGCCCAAAAGGAGGAAACACAGAATCAAAAAACCCAGATTCAAGAATCCCATGCTGATGCTGCCGATGAGTCAGACGACGAATACGACCCTGAGCAGATGTTCCAGCTGCCATCCCATTCCCCAGACCTGTCGGCAAAACCTACCACACAATCCGTGCCCAAGTCTGCAGCTTCAGGACATTTTCCTATTCCGATTCCTACTCCTACTCAACCTCCAGCAAAAACTCAAAAAAGGAACCCCTATGATAGGGCTATTTCCCATGACGAAGTGCGTGATGAAACTTACGAAAGCTTTCTTGCTCGAGAAGCTGAATATGTACGTGAAGGTCGGTGGGATCGCTTCCCGAATGGCTCCAGAATGTTTGTAGGCAACTTGCCGGCCAATATCGAAAAATCCCAGTTGTATTGGTTGTTCCAGAAATACGGCAGACTCGCCCAGATATCGCTGAAGAAAAAGTACGGCTTCATCCAATTTGAGCTGCCAGAGGGCCCCACTAATGCCATTAAACATGACCAAGGCATGTTGGTAAACGGTAACAGACTGCAGCTTGAAGTTACCAAGGCTCAGAGTTCCACTGCTTCCAACACTGGTTCAAATGCGAATGCATCTTTCCGAGATCGTACCGACGGTCGTAGAAAGCCGAGAGATAGAGATAGAGACAGAGACTTTGGTCGGGACAGAGATAGAGGCAGAGACAGAGAAAGGTCTCCAACCAGGCTTTCTGGCCGGAGCGATTATAAGCATGGCAGAGACAGATCGCCTCCAGGTTCATATTCTTCAGGAAGCTTCGATGTCCAGGTTTTTGTACTCGAAAGCGTGGATCCTGCTTATGTTGCATTTGTGGAAAGTGGACTCAGAAACTCAGGTTTGACTTTTCGTATACAAGACATGTTTCAGCAGGCGGATCTGCAGCGAGCCATCCAAAGACTGGCTTACAACGAAGGAGTCTACGGAGTGATAATGTTGCAGAAAAAGTTAATACGTGGAGGAATGGTCAACTTGCAGGTGTTTCATCAAGGTGCTAGTGGATTCCGATACGATGAGTACTTGAGAATTGAGCTACATAGTGCTGTGGATCTTTTAAATCAGGCTAAAGCTGAGCGGTGGACTGTCCCTGCAGTAATGCCGCAGAACTATCAGAATATGGCTCCATCTTATCAAAGTGTGCCCCCAAACTATCAGACTATGGCCCCAAGCTATGCAGGTATACCCGCATCTATGCCCTCTGTTCTTCCAGGCGTTGTGCCTTCGGCTTGGCCCCCCGGCGCCGGCCCTGGATCCAGTTCCTCCGTCGACGATGTCATGGTCAAGCTGCGAACAATGGACCCTGCTGCTCTGCAGCAACTTTTTGCTGCAGTCCAACAGCAGCAGCAGGTTCCACAAGTGCAGCCCTATGCTGGCGGATATCCAGCTGGTTCCAGTTCCTCGTTCAACCCATATGGAGGGAGGATGGCTATGCCTGGCCCATTGCCTAGCGTTGTTCCTGCTTCACAGCCCGCACCTGCAGCTTCATCTAACCAAGTGCAAAGCATCATGGAACAACTGGCAAAACTGCAAGATCAGCAACGATAGTTTTCTTCCCTGGTATGTAAAACAAGCATTTTATCATTGTTGACAGATAAGTTTGTATGTAGACACAAAGCATTAATGTTTACGCTCGAGCCTTCAGGATTTCAATTTCCTTGTTCCTGATATCAAGATCTACATCCAGTCTTGCAATGGCTTCCTGGTGCTGTTTGATCAACGCGTCGACGCGTTGAGCTGTTTCGCGATTCGCGTCGAAATCTCGTGTTTCATATGATTCTGCAGTAGAAAGACTTGCAAGTCTCTGTCGGCCCTCTTCCACTACTTCTTCGTATTTGACAACGTTTTCCGACAATCGTGCCCATTTACTTTCGTAGAACTTAAGCTTGTCTTCAAGGCCATGGATATTGTAGATCTTAGAGATCTTACGCAGAGCTTCGCAAAGCGTTTCGAAATTCCAGTCCTTGTATTCTTCAATATTCTGCATGATTGCTTGTGTAGTTTTCTTGATACCCATGGAGTTATCCATAGAAAAAAGTGCCTGTTCTTCAGGATCAGCGTCCTGAATTAGAGTGGTGATATCTGGTTTATAGATCATTGCATTGGAAAAGATACCTGCGGCTTTGAAGTACTGCCCATTAATGGAAGTTGCCGAATCTTTTATCTTGGAGAGATAAAAAGTGTCGGCCATACTGTCGTTGTAGTGTAGTTTTGATGTTGATGTTAATGTCTATGGCATACTTTCATTGAGTGGGATAAACGGCGCGGCGGTGCATGTGCGGCTGTGTTTTCCAGCTGGTATATCGATTTCGGCATGTTCTTAAAAACCCTCCCTCTTCCACATCACACGAGCAAGCACTTGGGAAATGAGCTCGGCTACTATTTCACAGACGGAAAGAGGTGTTGAGGCCTCTTTGGAGCTTCAGGCAACTGCGATTGAGCATAAGAATCATGAGATTCTGACGTTGATCCACGAATTGAGTGGGTTTGCTGGCGACAAACAGTTGCAGCGCGAAATCATCGACATGATCCAGCAGCAAATCGAGGAGTTTGAAAATCTGGTCGAGGCATATGAACTTGGCATTTCAGATTTTGTCGATGGCAGTTTGCCTAAGAGTCGCCATTATTTGGTGGTGTTGGATCGATTTAATGAGAATTGTAAGCTGGTCAAATTGGGATTCAGGAAAGCACAGATGGACTCGAATCACAACTTGAGAGAGCGATGGATTAGTGAGCGAAATGAATTGTTTGTTCGGAAGCTGAAAGAGCAGCAAGATTTAGAGACGACCATTAAGAAACCCGTCAAGACATCGGGCTCTGCCAATGATATCATTATGTCGAAAAGCGATGATGTCACCAATACACTGCGCCAGCTGCATCAGATGGCACAGGCCGAGGTCACCAAGTCTGAATTGAATATTGAGGAATTGGAACATTCGACAAAGAACTTAACCGAGCTTGGCCAGAAGTATTCTGCATTCGACGTCTTGTTGCATGGTTCAAGACTGTTGGTTCGGCATTTGGAAGAAGCAGATAAATGGGATAGAATATACATGCTTGCATCACTTGGATTTCTGGCTTTGGTATTATGTTGGATTATATGGAGAAGAATACTTAAAGGGCCTATTATGCTGCTGTTTTGGACACTTACAAGGACCATGGGATTATTTGGAGGAATGACTCGGTTGGTCATGTCATCAGGGTCCTCGGAGACGGAATATATTTTTGAGAGTGAGGTTGCTGATTTAGCAGAGACTGTGGCAGTTACTTTGGCAGAATCTGTGGTACATAATCTAACTGAATCCATACAGATTGTGGATACTGCTGCTGCCAACTTCACCCAAACTCTGAACGAAACTTTGACAGAGACTTTGGCTGAGATTTCAACTAGCAGTGTGGTTTCTGCAGCAACCGCTATTCTACACAACGAGCTGTAGCTGCTGATATATACTGAGAATGTCTATTATTATTCATCTTTGGCTATGAGTCTAATCTACAATCTCGCCTTCAATGGAACAAGACTTACGGCCTTGTAAGCCATTCCTAAACCACTCTGATATCCGGTACCTGCTGCACCATAGTTATGGATCAGAATCTTGCCGTTTGGAAGCACTTCTTTTTCGATTCTAGCACCGCCAGCTCGGCCAGGTCTGAGACCAGCAACTTCACGGATGATTTCAGGCTCTCCGTACTCAAACAGTTTTGGGTAGAATCGTTTCATTCGTTCAATGAGATAGTTGGACTCATAACCAAATGTATCGCACACGTCATTCTTCACTTGGTAGAAACCTCCTACTATACAGTGACCGTTAGTGAAGACTCGTGGCATGATGTGGGAGAACTCGCCATCTTTGTAGTAACTGAAGTTTTCTTGGATATGAGGAGCTCGTACTAGCAGCACTTGCCCCCTGATAGGATAGCAGTCGGGGTCAGCTACTCCTCCTAGAGTAGCCGCTCCGTTGCCTGTGCAATTGAAGACGATTTCTGTTTCTGCAGAGATATAAGCATCTTGTATATGATCGAGCTTCCTTCGGATAAACACTACACCGAGATTCTGCAGGTAATTTTTCAGAAACATGCACCATTTGGGTGCATTGAAGTTGAAAGTCGTGTATTTAATACCCATAGTGGCTCCCGGGATCAATTCCTCTTTGGGAACAAACGAAAACTAGTGTTAGTAAACTTGTGGATGTTTTAAGTTGGTGTTATCTTTGGATGCTTACATCTTGAATATAAGTTTGTAATGACTTGATCTTTGCATCGCTTATTTTTGTATCGTATTGTTCCATGGCTGGGTTCTGTTTGATAACGTCGTATGGTTCAAACTCCTTTATCAGTTCTGTGAGCAGCTGATATGATATTTTGTCATAAAACAATGCAGCCTCGTCATCTCCCGAAATGGTCGAGAAGTTGCTGCCGGCTACAGGAGATGTGTACCTTGAAGATTGATCGCCGGGGAAAAATTCTGCAATCATGGTGACATCTCTGGCTTTATCTTGTCTTGACAACAGAAAGGCCGTGTAAAGGCCCACGATTCCCGCACTACGAAGTTAGCAATGCGTAAAAGGATGCGGTTATTTAGGAATCGTTGTTACTTACCCTACAACTACAATTTTCTCACCCATTTAAGTTTAATTTCTGTGATTTTGGTTATAATTGTTTTGCTGGTTTTTGGTAAGAAACTGTGTTGATAAAGTGTTTAGATATGTGGGTGTGTGGGTGCGGGTGTGGGTATGGATGTGGGTGTTGGTGCGGGTGAGGGTGGGCGATGTCCATATATGTACTTTGTATCCGCGTAGAAGGTCAACAGAGGATCAGGGAAGTCAATGAGCGAAACATCAAAAAGGAACTATCAGCTGATATTATAGAAGTTCTATATAATATACAAACAAAATATTGACGAGATGCTAGTAGAATCTAAACTGTTTGAACACAGATCATCAGGTTTTTTCAGTTAGCCTATAAACTTTACCCAGCAGCCCGTGGATCATCGCAGGCTATCCCACGCAAGACATGGAATGGGCCGAACCCAAAGCAATACGAACTGTTAGAGTGGTTTTTTTTTTGGTCTTTTATTTCTTTTCATTATTAAGTGTCCAGACAATAGCTATAATAGATGAGTAAACTTAGGAATCCTGCTGACCTTGTAGTGTTGTTAGAACCTGAAATATCAGTTATAAATGCATCATCAGTCACAAGGGCTACTAATCTCTCCACTCCACAAACACTTCATCTGTCCGGAATCTCTGCGTACATACACTGTCCTCTATTTTTGTTCTCTGCCCCATTCTATATGCTAGCAGTCCAGCATGGGCTATCATTATGCCGTTGTCTATGCAGAACCGTTCGTCTGTAGCAAACACAGAGCCACCTCTTTCCCTAGCCATCGTGCCCATCATCTGCTGTAATCTCTCATTAGATCCCACTCCTCCCACTATCAGGACCTGGTTTGATCCCACGTGAGCCATGGCTCGTTCTGTGATTTCAACGAGCATAGCAAACACATTTTCCTGGAGGGAATAGCATAGGTCTTCTACAGAGATTTTGGCGCCATCTTCTAGTAGTAGAGACTTGGAGTTTTTGTTATTTAGCAGGTCATGAGCTAGACCATCAATATATGCCAGAATACCAGACATTGACAGATCCATTCCCTTGACAGTGTAAGGTAGAGGTACGAAATTGCGGCCCTTTCTAGACATTAGCTCTATATTATAACCCGGACTAGGATCATTCGGAATATTTAATGTCCGTGCAAAACGATCCAGGCAGTTTCCTACAGCAATGTCTAGTGTTTCACCGAATATACGATAACGTTGATGTGAGTATGCTATGACCTGGGTATTTCCGCCAGAAACATACAGAACCACGGGGTTTTCTGCCCCGGTGATTTCACGGCCCATTTCAATATGGCCTATGCAGTGATTTACGCCTATCAGCGGCTTGTTCCACATTATCGACAGGGTTCTTGCGGCTATAGCAGTCGCCTGCAAAGGGGCCCCCATTCCAGGTCCTTGAGTGAAACAAATGCAATCTACATCGTCAGGTCGAATATTCGCAGTTTCAAGCGCTTTCTTGATGATCCTAACAACCCAGTTCCTGTGGTGTCTGGCAGTATCTCTTGGTAAGAATCCTTCACCTGGAGGGGTGATATAAGTGTCTCTGATATTGGAAAGCACTTGAGCCCTGTTGTTGGTAGATTGCGGGCCTTTGTTGTGCCGAATCACTCCGACCCCGAGCTTATTAGCCGATCCTTCAAGACCTATGGCAATATAGCAAGTCCGGTCTGGATTCTGTGTGCAAAGGGTATCTAAATCGACCATTGTTGGTTGATGGAGAGAGAGAAAAGTGTGAGATAGGTGCGGCTGAGTTGAGATGCACAGCCGCACTGTTGACCGCAGTAGACTTGGGCAAATAATAAGAGCTCAGAGTGGGTTTAAATAGGTTTTAAATGGTTTTAAAGATATATGTAATGAGTAGGGATATGGATTTTGTTTGTATAAAGATGGATATGTGGAGATATATAGACATAGATGCAGATCGACGTGTACGTAGATAACAGACAATACACATATATAGAGACATAAGCATTAACTTTAACATATTCTCAACATCCCTCAGTTCCCCTGACTCTTTTCCTCATCCGTCTCCAGAATAGGCAGCGCCATGCTATCAGGGGTTTTTATATGCACGTTTTCAATGAAATTCCAGCCTTTTCTCGCCTTGAGGATCTCCGAGGCAACCAGTCCTATTACAGCTACTATATTTTCTCTCAAATCCGTGCTACTCATTCCGCAATATCCTACTGGGATTGAAAGTAATGTGCCCGCGGGTATGCTTAAGCTGGTGCTCTTGTGAATACGCCGCACCTGTTTGGCAACAAGTTGAGTGTCTATAGCACCGAGTTTTCTTCCAGATGACTTTTTCCCCGAGGAGTTCTTTGATGCAGGTCTTGGTACAGTTGTAGTGGTAATGGCTATAGGTACAGGAACTCGACCAGATTTGTAGAATCTCCCGCCAATAATCGGCGGCAAAAGCGCAGCTACTTTGTCCTCTACCAGAATTAGGTCATATGAATCTAGGAAATTGGATGCTGTATTCTTTTCACGCCTCAGTCGTGATTTCAGCTTGCTGAGCGAAATGATCTCCGAGAACAATCCTTTTGTAAGACTATCCTTGTTGTCTTCTAATGCTTCTTCATAATGGCTCTGTGGATCTTTTACTATCACACATATAGAGCACACTTCTAATGGTTTATATATCACATGTGGGACCCGGATCAATACTGGAATCGGGGTCCGTTTGTCTACGAGCTTTCCTCGGAGAGTGATCTGCAAATACAAGGGAATATCACTAGACCTAGACCGAGATCCTGAGCTTGTATGTTTTTTCAAACTTCTTATAGCTTTTTCTACAAGAGAAGGATCAATAGTCATATCAGAAAGTGAAGTTGTTGTGGTTGTGTTAGAAGATCAATGGGCATTGCTCAAAGTGAAATTCTCATGTTGAAAAATCAAAAAATAAAATCAAAAAAAAAGACCTACCTGTATGTGTCACGTGCCGAGCCGACGACCCGCCACACCGCTCCCATTCGGTGGGAGGAAAAGTTTTGTCACCCTGCTGCAGCATTTCCCTCCAATACATACAAACATTGACAACAAGCTACCCTGACGAACAATCACAAGCAGGTAGAAACTATTAAACAGGGTAAGTAGGACGACGTGACGTGACTACAACAACGCACGCGATGAACTGGCGATGGATTCGCGCCGCACACAGCCGCACGCAGCCGCATACCCTGCCGTTGTACCATGTCAACATAAAACTGCTTCGACAAGAAGCCTTGCAAACACCCAAACTCCAGCACTAACATCAGAATGAGTTCTATTTTTCAAAGAGTATCTTCTCGATGGGTCACTGGATCATCCGACAAGGGTGATGTTGAGTCGGAAGATGAGAACGAGAAAACTCAAGTGAATGAGCAATCTCAGCCAGAACAATCCACGGAACAATCCACGGAACAATCCGAGGAAAATACCGAAGATAAACAGGCTGGAGAAGCTGTCGAAGAAAAGAGTGAGGCTGAAGTCAGTGACACCAAGCCTGTGGTGACTGGTGGTAGGAAACGCCGACATTCGGGCACGGCTGTTAGCCACAGAAAGAGGAAGCAAGCTGCCGATTTCGGCTCTGAGCAAGTACCAGCTGGCGCGGAAACCGATATTGGCATTGAGGTTCCTATTGACCCTGATATCAGGGGTGATGGTGATGGCGAGTACCCTCACGAGGGTAACGTGGATGCCGAGGTTTTGAAGCTTGTTGACGATGCAACATTGGAACATCAACGTGGAGATAAGAAACGACGACATGGTGGTACTGGCACTGGTGCTGGTACAGGTGCGTCCGGTGGCGGTGCAGGTGTGGTTGGAGCTCCCGGAGCTAGCGGTGGCAGTGCAGACGACACCGACTGGCAAATCTACCTTAAACCCGAGAGTCTACGGGAACATGGTGCGGCTCATGACCAATACATTTTCGAGCACCGTGGTGGAAGAAAGAAGCGGGCAGGTTTGTCCGACGAGGCAGCAGCAGCGGCAGCTGCTGCTGCTGCTGTTGCTGTAGCTAGTAGCAATGTGGATCCTGCTTTGGAACATCTCGATGACACTCAGCAGAACTATCTTGTTCAGGAAGCTGTACGACAAGCCAGAAGTATCCGTGCTGAAGTCGATGGGTCTGACGAACGACTTGTGACGGTTCCGGATAGCCTGGAAGAACATGCCCATGCTCATTTGCACAACTATTCTCGAGCTCCACCCGCTGCTGCGGCGGCTGCTGCGGCTGTCGCTGCTGCAAGACATGCTCATAGCAGTAGCAGTGCTTCAAGACGATCTGGTTGGACCGGAGATGGTACAGAACGTGGGGGAACTTTCACTAATGAAGAGGTGGAGAAGCTGAACATCTTTCTGGAAGAGTATAGGAAGCAACGGGGATGGAGTGCTGAGAAGTTGAAGCAGCGAGTATGGACCAACGAGCGCCAGAAGGACAATTTCTGGGATGATGTTGCAAATGCACTGCCACACCGAACCAGAGCAAGTATTTATAAACATATGCGACGGTCATATCACGTGTTCGAAGTGAGAGGACGATGGACTCGAGAAGAAGACGAGCTATTAGCTGAACTCTACCAAAGAAAGGGTGCACAATGGAAATCCATAGGTGCTGATATGGATCGTATGCCGGAAGATTGCCGAGACCGATGGAGAAACTATGTGAAGTGCGGCGACAAGCGAAAGTCTAGCAAGTGGGATATTAAAGAAGAGCTTGTGTTTAGAGACGTGGTGGTTCAGACGAAGCGAAACAATCCAGATGCTCCTACCAACTGGACACTTGTGAGCGAACAGTTGGGTGGGTCTCGGTCAAGAATTCAGTGTCGTTATAAATGGAAGAAGATGTTGAAAAAAGTGGATAATATCGGGTCTCAGATGGACTTATTAAAGTTGTCTGAACGAATGGCTCTGATAGATAAGATGAGACAGAATCATTATGAGAATGAGAATGCAATTGACTGGGATCAATTGGCAGCAGATTTGCGTCTGGATCAATCTCAGGACCAGAAACTGGCAGAAGGTATTGATCAGGTGTTCTCAGCTCAGCAATGTCAGCTGGCTTATCAGAATCTAACTTATTCTATAGAAGATCATGAAAGCAAGCCGATACAGCAGGTATTGCTTGAAGTCAATGATGTTTTGTATCGATGCTTCTCGACCTTACAAGGAGAAGAGCAGCAATAGTTATTTGGATAGTTGGTTTGTTTTATGGTTATTTTTGGTTCTTTCGACATGAATCTACATGTGATTGTGGGTTGGCTGTAGCTTATAATGGGATCAAACCATATGTATGATCTCACTCACACTTATATATATATACATATATACACATATACAGGAATATGATCTTATCATTCATTTGCTTATAGAATTATACATTCAGATTTCTTCAAATGTTTGTTTTGTTTTGTGATGGTGCATTGCTTGTTGATTTTGTAATTCGCTTAGAACTTGGAGAACTGCTTCTTACCATTGTTGGCAGCAGAAACTCGAAGGACATTGAATCGAACAGTCTTGGAAATAGGTCTGCACTGGCCAACAGTGACGACATCACCTTCCTGGACTCGGAAAGCAGGTGAAACGTGAGCAGCCAAGTTCTTGTGTCTCTTTTCGTATCGGTTGTATTTAGGAATGTAATGGAGGTAATCTCGTCGCAAGATAATGGTTCGGTGCATCTTGGTAGAAATAACAGATCCGGTCAAGATTCTGCCTCGGATAGACACAAGACCAACAAAGGGGCACTTCTTGTCGATGTAATCTCCCTGGATGGCTTCCGTAGGGGTCTTGAAACCAAGACCAACATCCTTATACCATCTCTTGGTCTTTCGGTTAACCTTGGCCTTGGTGTTGAGGAAAATGTGAGGTTGCTTCTGGAAAGCTCTCTCAGACTGGACAGTCAATTCAGTAGACATTTTCTAGTGTAAATGTGATGTTGATGTATGTGTAAAAGAAAGAGTGTTAAAAGTTGAGTGGGATATGTGATTTGTGAGGTGAAAAATCCGCTCGAGTGTTCTGAAAGTTACGCTTGATGAGAGTTGATGACAGTCACTTTTAGGGCTTAGCCCTAATGGATGAGGAAATGAGAGTCTATGAGTATGAGACAGGCAAAAACAAAAACAGACAAAGACAAACAAAGACAAAGAATTTACAAAAGATGAAATTCGTGCATAAGTTGATTAGATTATTAATATATTATTATTATTTAAATGTTGGTTCTTTTTTTGTGTATAGTATTAAACTACTGATTCTGTTGAAAATACTATGGTGTGGATTGTACAATCTGGATCAGGCTGAAATCGAAGAAACAAAAATACAGATATCTGACCATATTCATAATATTGTGTCTTCTGAATATAATCTTGAAAAATAGAATACTCTCTGGTCCTTTGTTCTGTGTTTCATGTTGTTAGTTGTTGGCTCATAAGAGGCAGGCATTGATAAGATAGATGTACCAATAATTTCCTAATTGGGAATGCTAAGGGTCTCATTGTAGGGGTCTCACAGGAGACATTGGCTATAGAGCTATGTGAACAAGACAAATTTGGGTATAAAAGGATTGATGTGACATTTATGAGCGGATTTGTATTTGAAATTGCAATGAATCTGTTTTCTACCAATATATATCAACTAGTGCTTCTTACTTCTTATCTCTCTAGTTATATGCTTGAAGTAATTGTGAGGCTCTTCGGAGAGCACATACAAGCTACAAAATCTAGCTAATCTTTCATATTCCATGACATTGTCAGTAAAAATAGCATTTTCTTCCTAACATCTGTCATTAACCCTTTACCCTCACTTTTCTCATTGATGCGGTCCTCCCGTATGCCAAGTTCTTTTCTTCCATGTTCTTTCTCAGCTCGGTATTGAGCCGCACCGAGCATGTGAAAGAACGTCACCTCCAGCGAACCCGATATGTCCACATGAATCTTGTGAAAACCATTCAGTCTTACTTTCTACCAAACACCATTTTGATTGGAAAATAGCATTTTTTCGGTTCATAAATTGGCAAACAATATACTACAACCGAAAACCCCAATCATATTAAGCATAGTTTAGCCATCGCGCTCTATCAATTGAATTCTGTCGTACTCTCTGTCGTACTCTCTGTCAAACTCTTCCTCCTCTCTTTACTTATATTTGAATCTTGAACAAATCAATGGATTTACGGGGTTCGGGTTCGACTGGTGTAAAAACAGCTGATACACAGGCTATGAGGAGAGATAAAAACGGTGGCAGTACAGGTGGCAGTGCTGTCACTGGCTCCAAGAGTAATGGCGCTACTAGTAGTAATAGTACTACTGCTAATACCAAGACCGGTATCTCGATCAATACATCTAAACCTGTCACAGGAATTATTCCCGATACCGGCAGAAAGTTTGCGGTTCCAGAAACCCATGATATGGTTTCAAATTTGTTTGACTTTAGGGTCAAGAAGTCATATTTGGATTACATCATCGTGTTGATCTTGACATCATATATAGCACTATTTTTTGCTTTATCAACCAGATTCCGAATTCCTGTATTCCTTGTACTTTTCGGATTCTGGAGATTAGCTTATAATGGTGGAATTGGCTGGCTTTTGGACCAACAATCCAAATATAAGCGCCTAACAAAATGGGCTCAACAATACAAGGTTTTTGACAAATCCAACACAACCATACTACACAAATTTCTTTATATGAATTTCAGTAATCGTATGGGTGATGATTATTCTTTCTACGAGGTTCCACTTGAATATAATACTTGGTTGTTGTTCAGGAGCTTTGTCGACTTGGTCCTTATGAGTGATTTCACATGCTATATGATGCTAGTGTTCAGCTGTTGGTCTCCAACTGACCACTCCTATGGTCTTGTAGCCGCACGATGGTTTGCTGGATTAGTACTGTTTTTCTTCAACCTTTGGGTTAAATTGGATGCTCATAGAGTGATCAAAGATTATGCTTGGTACTGGGGTGATTTCTTCTTTTTGGAAGACTTGGATCTTACATTCGACGGTGTGTTCCAAATGGCACCGCATCCCATGTATTCAATTGGTTATGCTGGCTTCTATGGCTTTTGCTTGATGACCGCTAGTTATACATTATTCTTTGCTTCATTGGTCGCTCACGCTTTACAATTTGTGTTTTTGATTCTCGTGGAGAATCCTCATATTGAGAAGACTTATAATGCAAAACCTGTGAGAAAGAGTAGACTAGAAAGCTTTTCTGATGCACGACCCAAAATCAGCTCGAGTAGCACATTGGATATTGGTTCTAGAGAAGCTAGTGAACTTGGAAATGATTCCGGTGACTTGCCATTGCTTAGACCTCCATTGATTATCTTCAAGAACTTCAATATCACAAGAACATCGGATGGACTTTTACTTGCATGTGCTATTCTCTTTGGATTTCTTGCTTTTGGCCAATCTTCGTTACTCACCGTTGTCACTTTTGTTTTAGCACTCTCCATACGTTTGGCTCATAATGTTGGGCTTGGATATTTGCTTCGTGAGCAAAGTGAGAACAAATCATGGACGCGGCTGTTCCTAAAGTTTGGAAGATCTTCTGTTGAGGCATATGAAGAGTGGCAGGCACTTTATAATGCTAGTACAGTCATGTCATATGTCAGTTTGATTGTCTATTTCATTCGTCATTACGAATCTCCATTAGGTTCAGGAGTACCTTTCTGGCCGTTTAGATACATTTTAGGATGCATGTTGATTGCACTTCAGATTTGGACAAGCTATTCCATATATGAATCACTAGACAATTACGGTTGGTTCTTTGGTGACTTTTTCTATTTGAAAGAAGGCCATGCTCTTACTTTTTCCGGAATCTACCGGTATTTGAACAACCCTGAAAGGCTTTTTGGTATTGCTGGAGTCTGGGGTGCTGCACTTATTAGTAACAGCTTTTCTGTTGCCTTTATTGCGTTTGTCTGGACGGTTGGACAAATGTGTTTCATCAGTTTTGTTGAGCAACCCCATATGCAGAAGTTATATGGAGATCAAATCAAGCATGAGGCAGGTGTTGTAACTACCATCAAACAAGCGGCTAAGTTGCCTCCACCACTGGAGGGTAGAGTCAAGCAACTCAATGGTAGTCTGGATAAAGTGCTAATGGAAACATCAGCTGCTGTCGAAAGCTTTCTCGGTCAGGCTAAACCTAAAGTCAATGGTGCTAAGAAAGCTGTAGATGAAACAAAAGTTTTCCTGAAACAGTATCCTGCCAGGTTGACAATTCATATTCAAGATGGTATTGATGTGAACCCGGCATTGTATGAGCTACAGATTGTGACTCCTTCTGTCAGTAGGGTTAATACTGACGGCCCGGCGGATTCTCTATTGAAATACGAGCTCGGAACTCCATTGACAGTTTTATGGAAAGCAGACAAGGCACATTTACACAATGACTGGATTGGAGTATATCATGTGAGTCACAACCAGTCTACTGAGGTGACTAGAATCAGCAGTAAAGGTCTGTGGTCTGCTGTGACCAAGGCTGGTTTCAGAAACCATGTGGAGAGCATTGTTGAGGAGGAAAGTGGACAAGAAACTGAAGAGGGCCAAGTTTCAGGGGCTGTTAAATTCTCTGGCTTACTGCTTCCCTGGAAGAAAGGAGTATATGAATTCAGGTATCATCATAATGGTAAGCACAATGTACTGGCTATTTCCAGACCTTTTGAGATCTGTGTCACGCCGTATGAAATCAATAGTGATGCTAGTCAGCTTGCTGAAACCTTGTTCTCCCAGGTATCCTGCTGCTTTGGTGGCATTGATCTCATAGCACCTTCGACGGTGAATGAACTGTGGGATGTAGACGATGACACACTACTGAAAAGGCTAGCATATTTGGTCAAAGAAACATACGGAATTGATCTTGCTCCATCTGTAATTTTATCTTGCAAAAGTGTGTATCATTTGGCTGCACGGCTTGTTTCAGTGAAACAGGCACTACTGCCTCTAACAAGCTATCGAAGAGATTCCTTCTAGACACAGAGTAGATACGCTACAAATAGATGAAAAAACCAAGAAAATATAAGGAGCAATGGATTGTATATATACATATATACGTATATCGTAAGATAGTCACTGCTGCTTTACGTTTTCATTTCATGTCTAAGTATATAATATAGATACATACGTCATACTTGGCTTTCTTTCCTATATGACTCAGCAGTTTTCTCTCGAAGCTTGAAATCTTGTAATATGGCACCATTCAGTAATTGTCGGACTTTCACGGATCCATTCCTGCATTCGTCGACGATTCGCGGCAGGTCATCTATACTAAGAGAAGCACTATCAATCCAGGTACCTACTATGGCATCTTCTTGTGCGAGTGCAAAACAAAAAATAGCATCAATATCATCTTCTGCTGTCTTTGCGATCTCGGGGTCGTTTGTAAATGCAAGATATTTCTCTGTATCATGTCTGCCCAGAGTAGCAGCGGCTGTTACGATATCTCGAAGTGACATGCCTGAATCTGCCAATGCAAGTCCAGCCGCATTGACAGCAGCCGCTATTGAACTTTTAAGATTCTTTGACACAGATATGAAGGAAACTACCACTGTTATTGAACTTTTTGGGTATAACTCAGTCATGATGGCATGCAATACACTGGATTCTATAAACGAAGCAACCTCTTTGCTTAGCTCATTCGAACCTCCATATTCCTCTGCCAACTGGCAGAATGGTGAGAACTCTACCTCTACATTTATCTCAGCTGTTTCTATAAACGATCCTCGAATCGGCTTTGGTCCGTATACAGCACACTGTACTTTGGTATTTCCTGTCTCTATGTAAGCAGATCCGGTGGCATTCACAACAACGCCACTTTTCAGAAAAATCCTGGCAGATCCAGGAGTTTCTGTAATATCTTCTGGCTCTCTGGTAATTCTTTTGCCATCTGTCGGTCCTAAAACACGTCTACGATCTTGTAATGCACTCATTTGGTCCTAGTCGGTATACTGTAACAAGTGACCGAGATCAGAAATTTTTCCTGCCAAAACTCGGAAATATCAGCCGTGCGTGTCAGCCGTACCTCAACCACGGAACATTATGATTATCATGAAAACCTTGTAAGTTCTAAATAATTTAATAAGTGATGATTCAGAGACTGTTATATTTGATTTTTCTCGCTCATTAATGGTCTCTGCGTTTTTTTTCTGTTTATGTGTGTTGCCAATTTGTATTGTTCATTGTTCGCAGTCTGAACAGACTTCGTGTACATCTATTTTTTCGCTATATATATATATATATAATAAAAATATAATAAAAATGTAATAATAATATAATAATAATAAAACCTCATTTATGAGAGTCCTCGTTGATGGGATAAATCATGGCATTTTTGTTTATTCAGCGAGAAACACGATTCTGAGGTCCTTTGTAGAGCTCCTTGGTAGTCCTCTTTCCTCTTTAAGGAAATCGTGTAGCTTCATGAGATCCACTTACTCAGCAAAATTGTCTTTACATCACGTGATTGAATGCAATGTCACGTGATTGCATGATATGTCACGTGATGGGATGTAGCATCACGTGATTGTAGGTATGTCACGTGGTTGAGTATGACATCACGTGATTATCTATAATATCACGTGACATTGTCACTTGACCAAGGGTTTGGTGGTTGTATATACCAGGATCAAAATAGTTTTCAGGCGTTTACCGTGAGGTTGTTCAGGCGTCCTAAGGTATTGAATCTCCGTCATCATAGGTTCTATCCAAGACAATTATTGTAGCTAACGTACCAAGTCTTGCGCTTACCAAGCTTATAGTGTCACGCCAGATAGGTAGGTCGAGCGGGAGGTGATCAGCAAGTGTAAAATGAGTACCTGTGAACTCCTCTAACGCTTTACCTGTGACGGCGGTCATCAACTGAGCCCAATTATTAGACGACAGAGCAAACACTTCTCCTAGTATCAACATGGAAAATGCTCAAGTTTCAAAAGCAAGTCAGCAGCCCAAGTCTATCCACCGGATAATAAGTCGAAATTCATGAAAGTATGATATTTCCAAGCAATGCCAATCTCATAAACACCCCCCTACCTTGTCATCGTACTCGTATATTGTCTGAAAAAAACAAGCCCAATATCAAGGCAATTTAGCCATGCGCCAATATTCTAAGAAGCCTCTGACCAACTAGAATCCAGGCATCGTCAAAATCGAACCTCAGCGACCATAGGCCCAAAAAACAGTGAAATGGAGCCGCAAGCCTTTATTAATTCCAGACGTCCCGTCAGAAGATGGAAAGGTTCACTATCATGAAAGCAATCCAATTCTGTCGATCCAAAAGTAGAGTCCCTAAGGTGATCATCTGATTCATTACAAAGAAAGTTGATATGGCTTAACATATCGACCTCTATTTTCTCTGCACTTGCCGAGCTCGAAGAAGATGTCTCAGCAAGTTTTTATTTAGCGTAATCAGCCCAAGGACTTCATACTAGATAATATTCCTTGGCAAATGCTGATTCTCGAAGTGGGCTCTAGTTCCTTTGTGCTCATATTTAATCCTTGTTAGACAATTGGGCTAGGTAAACTTGTTGATAGATGAGACTCTCTTTAAGCTCGAATTCAAAGTATTTGCGAGTCTAGTTTCGGTAAGAGAATAAAGAAGAGAAAATCACCACTCCCAGTTTTAGTGCTGTATAACCCAATGCGCTTGAATGCTAAAAGGGGAATGATATTTGGCTGTCAAACTGCATCGGTTTACAGGTTTTGAAACGGAGATCTGTTGTCTTTAATGATAAATCTTGGCTTAAATAGAACTCCATTATCTGTAGTCATCAATTTGGACCATCTGAGATATGAAAAGTCAATTCCAGTGATTCAAATGTTGGAGGGTATATCTTATGCTCTGAGGTTGACGGCTGGCTGCACATGGACTGTCGGCGAGATCCACCACAGTGAATTGAACTGGGCTCCAACAAAATTGGTTTGTCAAGTCTACAAGTGTCAATCTTGAAATATTAATATATGCATGACATTTTGGATCGACAGACCACATTCGCGGTTGAGATTGTCACGTCTTAGCAGTGTCAAGGTATGGCAATCACTATGTTGGGCCACACCAACCCTAATATGGACGAAAATGAAAATGAAAACAAAAAAGAAAAGCGAAATCATCACACAGATACCACAACCCCAACCAAAAAACTTGGTCAACCTTATCTGTCAAATATATCTGTGCTGTTTCGGCACTTGCAAGTACCATTTAATAGTAGCGTGTATGTGTTGTCGCTAATTTCTTGTACCGAACAGTTCTTGTCTGATCCATTGAATATGGAACTTAAGTGACTGCCATATAGTAACAGTACTCATAACAACAATGATAAACTGTAAACCAAATTCATAAACCAGTTATTGCAAGAAACCAACATGGTTAAAAACACATTAATAATCACTGATAAGAAAGATGTAGTCAGTAAAAAAGTGGTGCTTTTTCGATTAGCGCATAGTGATAGAATCGATGTGGTTAAGATGCTGATCCACACCCGTTTAGGTCTTGCAACATCGGGAGAGACTCTATCCACCAAGAACTTTAATAATAAAACGCTCTCAAAAATTGCCCTCCCAAAAAAATGCCATCCCAAAAAAAAAAAAAAACCCTAGGTAAAAGAAAATGCAGAAAAACAAAACAAAACAAAA